>PVLD010008233.1:0-85500 GCA_004027595.1 Dinomys branickii | reverse complement strand
TTTTTTTCTCTTGTAGTTATAAAAATAATAGTTCCAGTGCATTCTAATCATTCTAAATACTGTTGTATTTGATTTTAGCTAATGTAAAGAACTTGTGCTATTTCCTGTGCAGTGTAAAGGAACTAGGCCTTTGCTATTGCCTATTAACCTGGGCTGTAAGTTTTCTTAAATGTACCTCCGAGAGAGGAATGTGGAATATGTAAGGAACTTTTGTTGCCATCCATTTCTAAAAATCAAACTTTAGGGTGTTTAGCTTTCCGTGCCTCATTTTACATCTGTTTGCAGTAGATGGCTTATAAAATGGAGCGTTTTCCTAGTGCTTATCTGTTTTAAATTCTGATAAAATCCTAACATTTTTATGACTTCTAATTTTAAAGGTATACTCAAATTTTAAGCATTAATTTATTTTACTATTTCAGTTACTATTCAAAGTTTTCTGGTCCTTTCTTTGTCTGATTTTTAAGTGTATAAGCAGTATAATCTATATCTTTAATTTTATATCCTAGTGCCAATAACAGGATCTAGCTCATACAGTAAATACTAAGGAAGTATTTGTTGCATGAACAAATTAATTGTGGAGAGTTTAAAAGTACAAGAAAAGGAAACCATCTTTAATCCCTCTCCCTAGCATAAGTAACATCAATTGGGTTTATTCCCTTTAAGTCTTTACCCTGTGCCTGTGTTCTGATGTAATCCCTAAATGTGTAAATGATGACCTGGCCCTTTTAAACTAAGGTAAACTAAACTAAAATCTTTATTTGTGTAGGGTGGTCCACCAATTTTGAATTATTTCCTTAGGGTAATATTCCAAGAGGAGACTGTAGATAAAGTTACAAACTTTTTAAAAAATTAGGCTATTGATATAAAGTTACAAATTGCTTTGCAACCAAATTTCCCCAGTTTACCCTGCAACTCAGAAGAGTGAATCATTTTTCAAAGAAATAATGCTGTTTTGTTTTGTTTCGTTTCATTTTGTTTTGTGAGGCAAGGTGTTGCTGTGTTTCAGGCTGGCCTTGAACTTACTCTGTAGGCCCAGGCTGGTTTTAAACTTGTGGCATCCTCCTGCATCAGCCTTCCCAGGGCTGGGATTATATGCATATGCCACCATGCTTGGCAGCTATTATTAATGTGTTTTCTTTTACTAAATTGAAAGATTAAAAGTAGTACTTTATTGCTTTCATTTGTAAAACAAATAGTTATTAGCAAATATTAAACTCTAAGCATTTTTCTTTATGCTAACTTAATTACCTTTCATCAATTGTCTATTCTTTTTCACTTACTTGTGGGTAGATCTTAAGATAGTGTGTGTGTGTGTTTGTTTGGGGTGGAGATTGACAAAATGCTCTCCAACCCTTTATTATTTTTTTATTTTGATGCAAGAGCTTGCTAAGTTACCCAGGCTAGTCTCAGACTGTGATTCTCCTGGCTCAGGTTTCTAAGAAGCTGGGGTATAGGCACATAGTTTTTAATAGTGATGGTTTAATTTGTTGTCATTTGTAATTTGTTGTTTGAAGTGCTGGGCATTGAACCCAGGGCTTCATACATGGTAGGTAAATGTTCTACCACTGAGCTACAAAACTTGCCCTGGAATGTTTTCAACTAGTCCTTTTACTTATTTTGTTTGCCCAGCTTTTTTTTTTTTTTTTTTGGTACCAGGAATTGAACTCAGGGCCTCCTGCTTGCCAGGTAGGTTCAGTGCTGCTGAACTATAGCCCTAGCTCTAGCTTTTCTTGATATACAGAAGTTATGTTTGGCTTTTGCTTTTGTTTTTGAGACAGATCTTACTATGTAGACTAAACTATTCTCACACTCAAGATCCTACTGCCTCAGCTTCCTGATTGCTGGGATTACAGGGTTATAATTACCATCATGGCTCTAAAAGTTTGAAAATTTTACATAGTCAGCATTCCTTCATAATTTCTTGTTGCTTTGAAGCTCATTCTGTGCTCCTTTGTCCACTTAGAATCATTTTATCTTTTTTTTTTGCTTTTTCTGCTTGTTATTTTTCTTTTAATATATCATACCTTTACATCACTCTAAACTAATGTGTAGTATCAGGAATGGATAAGTAGTATTTTTCAGAGTTCTCCAAGTACCCTCTCGGTTGTTTTGTTCTGTATATTCCCCTTCTTCTAGAAATATATTCTGTTCTGTTCTATAGTAGGATCATATAACTACTGTTATATTTTTTGTATTTTTTCTTTTTTTTAAAGCATATATTTCCATAGTGAACTATGCTTATAAACACATTTATAAAAATTCACCTATAAATCAGTAAAGTAAATGTCTATTTGTGTTGTACATCAGATCAGGGAATTCTAATTACTCTTTATCCTCCTTCTATCCAATACATATTATCTATGCCCTGGACTCTGTCAGCACTGGGAGTTGTTTTCAGAATCTGTGTTCATTATCATAATTTCCAATTCAAGTTTTATTCCACCCCATCATGCGTGTGCACTCAAACATGTTTTTGTTTTGCTGTGTTAATATTGGAAAGGTATATTACAGTGTAAACCAGCACAAAACATAATTCAGCTTTTTTGGGTTTTTTTTTTTTTTTTTGGTTTTTTTGGTGCTGGGAATCGAATTCAGGACCTGGCCCTTGCCAGGCAGGCGTTTGTGCCACTGAGCTATATCCCCATCCCTACTTCACCTTCTTATTGCCCAAGATTATTTCATCACCAAAACTTTTCTGCCCATTTCTATTATGGAAATATGTTTTTAGACAGTTGGATTCTATATAGAAACAGAAGAAAAAGGCCTCATCAGATTGTTTTATGTGAAGATTTGGAAAAAAAAAACATGAACTGTAGTTTTTAGTCTGTTCATAGAATTGTACAACCATCACTACAATCAGTTTTAGAAAATTTTCATATTCCTTTTGTAGCCAGTTCACTCCTTATATAGCCTGGTGGCAAGTCCCTTATCGGATACATGGACATTTTTGAAACTCTGAAAAGAAGTCTCTTACCCTTTAGCAGTCAAATCTCCACCTTTTTCAGTTTTTCCTCCAGCCCTGGACACCCACTAATCTGCTTATGAATTTGTCTATTCTGGATATTTCATATAAGTGGAACTATATAATATATGGTCTTTTGTGTTGAGTTTCTTTAACTTAGCAATGTTTTCAGTGTTTATCCAAGTGTGCGGTATATATCAATACTTTAGTTTTTTCTCTCGTTTTGGTCCTACTTCTTATTAGGGCTGACTGTGTCATTGTATGGACATAGCATATTTTACCCATTCAGGACAATGATTGCTTCTACCTTTTGGTTATTATTATACATAATGCTACTGTGAGCGTTTGTGTACAAGTTTTATGTAAAGCAGAGGCTTTCGTTTTTCTGTATACCTAAAAGTGAAATTACTGAGTCATCTGATAACTCTATGTTTAACCTTTTAAGGAACTGCCAAAATTTTTTAAGTGGCTGTAACGTGCTTCATTCGAAGCAGCAGTATTTGAGGGTTCCACAGTCTCTCTATCCTCATGAACACTTATTGTCTCTCTTTGATTATCCTGATGGGTATGAAGTAGAATCTTACTATGGTTTTGATTTGTGTTTCCTTGCTGGCTAGTGATATCAGTCATATGTTGTAGGTCATTCTGGGGTTGTAGGTCATTCTGGGATTCCAGTAAAGAATTCATTCCCTCTTTCCTCCCTAAATGCTTTTAAGTATATAGAGAATGTGGAAGCATTGGTCTGTCTGTGATACTGATCCCTATCCTGATCCACCTTCTAAGATTCTTTGACTTCACCTGGGACATCTGAACCACAGTAGTCTCCATGTGGACAATGGCGTGCTACTTCAGTTCCAGTTCAGGAGCTGAAGAGCTGGGTTAAAAATATGGAAAGACAAGAGAGCTTCTGCCCAGACTACTAATTTTTTTCAAGCCAACTTGGGTTCCTGGAAAAATAACCAACCATTTTCTACAATCCAGAAAATACCTATGGCTGTAAATGTTCCTGTTAACCAGCTTTAGGGGAACTGATTTATTACAAGATTAAAGTTATAGTCTCTCAGGTCTAAGTAAGAGAACACAAGATAGTCTATCAGAATAAAGATACTAGAAAAGCTGTTTTGAAACCTAATGCCACAGAAAGGGTGTAGGCGAGTGACAGCTGTCAGTAAGCCTCCCACCCCAACTCTGCTTTTAGTACATTGGAGAAAAGAACAGTTTGAAGATGACATTTTAGAATGCTCAAGATCTGAAAAAGTGCTTTTAAAATAAATTTTCCTTCAAAGCTTTGCTTAAGCACCAGACTGAAAATAATTCCCCTGATTGCTGGGCCCTTGTTCCTAGTAGTGGGTAGAAGTGTCTTTGGGGAGAGGGGTCATTAGCCATGATTTTGTGCTCCTAAAAACACCGACAGGCAGTGCGGGGACCTTTCACTGAGTTTTGCCCCTAAACCACAGCCTTTCTGGAAGGTCTAACATCAGACCATTTAACCTTGGCAAGTACGTGCCCAGCTGAAAGAAGAGCTGAAAGACAGGCACACATGGCAAAGGAAGCTGATTGTGTGGTAGCTTCATGCCTACCAGACCTGAGACTGTTTTCTCCAGTTTCTCAAATTCTTTTGCATAATGTCAGAACACTGTGAAAGGAAAAAGAAAATGCAATAATTACTGGTCTTTCCTGTCATCTGAAGTTTTATCTAGAACACTTCGAATTCTGCCTGTTGCTTTAGCACCCCGTTCTTCTGTTATACAGTCCTCAGTGTCACCGCTGGTGTTATAATACATGTGGCTTTTATAGAATAGTTATGTAAAACATAAGTAGATACAGTTGACTACCACAGCAATATTTTACTTGACATGGAAATGGACAGGGACTCTTCCCTAAAAGTCAAAATAGAATCCGTTTATTTTGTGAAAGGACTGCCTGTAGAACTGCTTTCAACCATCCACATAGCCCTTGCAATAACCACCCACCCCTAACTGGCCAAATACACGAAAAACAAATCCAGTGTCTACTTATTTAAGAAATGACTGAGTTATATAAAGTTGTATCTTACCAGCCCTCCCCTCTTCCTGGTCCTTCTGTTCTGTTGTCATCTTTGCTTAGCTTGGAATCTCTTTTATGAATAAAAGAAAATGAGAAAATTGCCTGTTTTAGGCAAGCCAGGTGTGTTTCAGAGATTTAGAGTTAAGAAGTCAAGTAAATATTTTGGCAGCCCAACAAAGGTAAGAAAGGGAGAATGCACCTAATGGGCTTCTCAAATTACAGGCCTGTCCAAACACCGCCTTCCTCAAGGGAGGCTGGTCAGGGGTGAAGGCTGCCCTGCTCACCAGCAGTCAGGCCTACCAGAGAAGTGGGCCCACTTCTCTCCCTGGCTCTGGCCTGGAGCCAGGTGGGACACTGTTTGACTTTGCTTCAGTCTGACCCAAGAGAAAAGATCTTAACAGACACTAATCACATTGCTTCCTGTTCCTTGTTGGGGAGGAAAAAAAAAAACCAGATAGCTTTTTCTCCCACTTTTAAATAGAAGCCATGAAGAAATGAGGCACAGTGTCTGAGATACCCTCAGATAATAGGGAGACTTTCTCAGTGTAACTTCAACCATCTCAAGAGTCTGGAGCAGACAGCTATGAAAGGGTTCCCAGACGCAGCACGTGGTAGAACTACTGTCTTTTGAGCCCAGATCTGGGTATCCAAGTGCATCCCAAGCACGCCAGTCTAGGTGGCTTCTTGTTTGCTTGGTTTAAAAATAGAGACATCCCAAAAGGAAGGAGCTCTGACCTACTAGTTGCAGGTCTCCTTTCACTCAGTGCTTTGTGTCTCTTCCAACAGAAAGTCAGACATAAAGCCTTCCTCTCTTCCTTGCCCTCCCCCCAGTGGCTTCTCCAGATCACCTTGTGTGGCCTCGTCCCAAGCAGGGCAGGTAGAGGAGGAGGTGGGTGGTGGCTGCCCCTTTGATCTCCTCCCTCCTGTTTCCAGGCCCCAATGCCAGCCGACCAGTCAAAGCCCTGGCTGTACTGATCTGATGAGCTGCTGAATAGGACCAGTGACGAAAAGAAAGCCTCAGGAATAAAAAGGAAACCCCATGAACCTGCTTGCCCTCATTGGCCGGGTTTTCCTACAGCGAGCCAGCCGCTCAGTTCCTGCCAGCCTGGGGCTGCCTGCCCCTCACCCTGGCCCCTCCTGGTCTCAGCTTTTCAGACCCCATGTGTGTTTTGTGTTTGAGTCACTGCTGCTCTCCATGGTTCTCAGGCTGGGAACCCACTGTGCCTGTTTCCATGGTCACTGGGAAGCTCTTAGTGCCATGTGCTTCAAAGGAAACCTTTCCCCTCCCAGCACTGCTCCTGCCTGCCCCAGGCAAGTGCACAATAAGCAACTCCTCTGAGCCAGGCCTGTGATCTGCACTTGCCAGGAGACCTGGCCTCTGCCAAGCGAGGCTGTTCAGCCTCACGGGAATACCCCCTCGGCAGCGTGTGTGGATGTGCACCTGCGTGAGTCCTTGTGTGCCTCCTTGCAGGTTTTTGTAGGGTGGAGCAGTTATGGATTGGTGAAAGAATGCTACTCTTTCCTATATTCTTCTGTTTAGGAGCTTTCCTGAAATTGAAGAAAAGAGCAAAGTGTAAGCTTATCAAAGAGGTAACCTTAAAAAAAGGAGGTAGCCTATTTTAGGGGTGAGAAGATGATTTGGACTGGGGACAGTATAGGAACCAGAGGAAACGTGCCTATGGTTGCCTGGCCCTGGAGCTGGGATGAGGAGGGAGCCACCTGCTCAATCTTGTAAGGGCCAAGGATGCTTGAGCTGTTGCCTACCAGGTTGAGGTTTGTTTTCACGTATTGAACAGTGCTGGGGAATGAAGCTCCCACGTCTGGCTAGAGAGAAAGAGGCAGTGGTTTAGTGACCTTGGAGGACTCCTGGGTGATGATTCTAGAGTTGAAGACTAGATCTTAAGTAGCAAGCCTGCCCTCTAGCTTGGAGCTCACCATGTTGAGCTTCTGCTTTGGGCTTATGTGTTGCAGAGAACGTGTGTGGGAGATTCTGTTCTCCAGTGTTACTGTGATCAAGGTTCTTGTCTTTCTGACTAGGCTGTTTTTCCTTGATGTTTCCTTTCCTTATCATTCCTGGTTCCTTATCCGTCTAGGCTGCCTCTCCCTTTCTTGATTTTGGAGTGCAGGTGACTCCTACAGGTGTTTTGCCATGTGGCTTTCTGTGTTTGTGGTGATGGCAATTCTGGGGCAATTTCAATTATCATTTGTATTACTAGAAGGAAATTTGCTTGGGTGGTATTAACTCTAGTTCCTACTTCTAACTCATTCTTCTAAAAAAATTTCCAAATTTTGCAGATGTATAGCTTATAGCTTTGTTACGCCAAATAATACTGTTTATCAATAATACTTTAAGGGTAGATTTTGAGAAAGTCTTATCTAGCAATTCCTGCATTCCCAAGGATTTTCTGTTAAAGCATGGATTCAGAGCCCTGGAAGTTTTGTACTCGCAGGCACACCTGTGAAAAGCAAAACGAAGGATGGTGCTGGCTCTCATAGTGATATAAACATAGTGCCATGTTTATATCCCTCCTGTGTGCCGGATATTTCACTCATAACAACCCTTCCACTATCCTAGGAGGAAATGGTAGTAGATTGCTCTGGTCCTGCAGGAGGAGGGTGAAGAGTGATTTGAATAATGTGTGTGGTCATGCCGCTGGTCTTGGCACAGTGATGAGTGGAAACTAAGGACTACCTCCTGCCGCCTCCTGCTCCTTCCGGTCAGCTCTGGAGACAAGGACTCCTGGTTCTAATGAAAGACTATCAGCAGTTATCAGATCATCTTGTGAATAATCTACAAAGAAAAGTTCCATTAAATTTAGATATCAGATGTCTCAGCATTTGAGCACTTGGGAACCTTGTCTTAATTTACTACCAGTCTTTCCCTTTTCTTTATGTTCATTTGCCCCTTCCATAGATATTTTGTTTTATTTCCTTTTAGCAAAAATATCTGAAGTTGTATCTGTCTCATTTATATGCTTAAATATTAAAAGGAATAAAAGAATGGAAGAATTTTTTCTATGTTCAAAAATATCATCACTGTGCCCCACTTGGAGGACAGAGTGTGTGTTCAGAACTTATTCTCACTCATGGAAGTTGAAGACCCACAGCTCAGGGTCTAGCTGTGGGCACATAGCTGTGGCGTCTTTTGGGGACAAGTTTGCCAGTTGTTCTGTGCATACTTTCCTAGAGGTAATGGTATCATTCATTCCATGCTCTAAAGTACTTCTTCCAGGATTCTCTGTCTAACTTGACCTGAGAAATTAGTGGTGGCACGATTTACTTTGGCTCTCTTAGATGCCAGGTATGTGTCTTTTTAAAAAATACTTCCTTCTTTTTATTAGTACATATTTGTCGTACATATTGATCACATTTATCATAAGGAATTCACACCTGTACATAACACATCTAAATTTTTCCTTTTTTCCCATTCCCCTCCCCTCCCTTCAACCGTTCTTCCCCTTTTTGTTTATACAGTCTTTGGTATGTATTTTGAAAAGAATAAGAAACAAGGGGCTTTAAGTTCTGATTCACTTGGACTTCCTTGCATTGATGTCATTTTTTTCTCCCCAGTGTCAAACCTATTTCACTTGAAGGCTAAATGAGTGACTGCCATTTTGTTTTTTGCATGTACTCAGAATAGAACTTAATGGGGTGAGGCATGGGGCAGCCTAGGTTACATTCAGATATCTGCTGTGGTGGGTATATTAGTGTTGACTCTTGGCTTAAATTTTATGGTTCTTTAGAAAAGAATTGTGGTTTTTCATCATTTATTCCAGTGACTGTCCTTGTTGATAGTTTAGAGACAGCGGCAACTCTTAATCACTCACAACTGATTCTCCAGTTCAGGTCTCTCGTTTCCTGTGGCTGTGATGATCTAAGTAGTCACTTAATCCTTTTTGTTAATGAAGAAGGTTTATAAAGCTGTTGGGCTAGGGTTTGTAATTTAAGATACGGACATGTCCAGGATGTTAAATTTATTGGGTGTCTCAAATTAGAGCTATCCAATCCTCCTTTGCCCTGGATGCCCTGGTTCCTTAGTGTTCAGCAGGCAGTTTGGGTGTGCCCACACAGTGTGTTTCAGCCACCCCCCTAAGCATCGTACAACCATAATGAACAGGGAATCAGGATGCTCTCCTTCACACCTTGGCTTAGACATCACTTTTTCCTGAAGTTTTTTTGACCAGTAGCATGTCAGCACTGATGTTCCACAAAAGAGATGAAAATTCAAGCCTTCAAGAATCAGTAGGCACCAGGCAGGGTGGAACCCACCTATAATCCCAGCCACTTGGGAGGCTAAGGCAGGAGGAACCCAAGCTGGGTAACTTAACAAGATTCTATCTCAAAATAAAAAGATAAAGGAGGCTGGCACTCCCTGGTTTCAGTCCCCAATATTGGAAAAAAAAATTGTTTTAACTGCTTTAGGTAAGGCAGAGATGGAGAAGAAAATTCCAGGAGTGGGGCCAGCAGGAGCATAAATTGCCCCAAAACCAGTGAACTGGGCCTGAGGGTCTGAACAGCCAAGAGAAGATCCCCTTGATAAGGAAAACATTCCCTGAGTGACAGAGGAGGAGCTGGAGGGGAGAAGTGGAGGGGACGAGAATGGAGGGGAGGGGAGCAGGCGCTCAGCAGAGGGAACGGGATGTGCTCTTGCCTAGAAATAGCTTGCCTATTTCTGGACATTTCTATGGTATTGCTGTAGATTACTGTTCTGTAGCAATTTAAGTAAAAGAGGAACAAAGTTTTATAATGTATTAGAGACCTTAAAACTCAAAATCTAAGAGAATTTTTACAGGTAGGCTTCTTCCCAAACTGAAACTCCATAGCGATTCAACACTAACTCCCCATTTTTGTCTTCCTGCAAAATCTCCAGGGCAACCACTAATCTACTTTCTGTTTTGTGGGGTTTTTTTTTGTTTTTGTTTTGTAACACGAATCGAACTCATGGCCTCACGCTTGCCAGGCAGGCGCTGTGCTGCTGAGCTAAATAAATCCCTAGCCTACTTTCTCTTTCTCTGGGTTTGCCTGTTCTTGACATTTCATATAAATGAAGTCATACAGTATTTGCTCTTTTGTGACTTACATCTTTAGAGTAACATCTTCAGAGTTCATCTACGTTGTAGCATGTATCAGGATTTCCTTCTTTTTATGGTTGAATTTTACACGTTCCATTGTATGTGTCACATTTTGTTTACCCACTCATCTGTTGATGAATCCTTGGGTTGTTCCACCTTTTGGCCATTATAAATAATGCCACCACGAACATGAGTGTCCAAATGTCTCTTTGAGAACTTGCTTTTAACTCTTTTAGATATAGTCTATACTCAGAAGTAGAATTGCTAAATTACGTGGTAGCTCGGTGTTTACTTGTTCAAGGAATCACCATATTGTTTTCCACGGTGACTGCACCATTTTCCTTTCTCACCAGAAACACACAAAGGTTTTACTTCCTGAACATCCAGTTAGCACTTCTTGTTTTCTGTTTGGTTTGTACCATCTCAGCTGTATGAGGTGGTATCATTGTGGTTTCCGTTTACATTTTCCTGATGATTAGTGATGCTTCACATCTTTTTACTTACTCATTGTCTACTTGTGTACCTTCTCTGGAAAAGAACTAGTCAAGTCTTTTTAAATGAGATTGTTTTTGTTGTATTTTAGGAATTCTTTATATATCCTGGCTATTAATCTCTCACCTAATGTGTGATGTGGACTCCCATTCTCTCAGTTGCCTTTTTCCTCTTGATGGTGTACTTTGATGCACAAATGCTTTTATAATTGATGAAGTCTATTTTGTCAATTTGTTCCTCTTTTTCCCTTGCTCTTTCTCTCTCTGCTGCCTGCTCTCTCCTGAATTCATCCTCATCTAACAATTTTTTTTTACTACATAGAAGTTTACACATGCACATTTTCCTACTCAGCCTCCGTTTATAATTTACTTCCTGGCTCAGGTTCCCAGGGTCTTGATGTGTTAGAAGATGTATTCTTATGCACACAAAGAATGATAAGGAACTGCACAGGAGGTGCCCTGGGCTGGCCACAGGGGTCCAGAAAGCTGGCTGCACTCTTCCGTGGTCAGCCTCTTGCGAATGGGGAGCTGCTGTCTGTCTCCATGGCCAGCTGCCACCAGCCTCATGGTGTGAATGGTGAGGAAGTGGGGACTATTGGCTGGCTGAACTCCAAGATGCAGCCTTTGCTGGCAGAGAACCAAGATGAAGGGGGGAAACACTCCTTGTACAAGAGAAATAATACTTGCTCCAAAACCTATAATTCCCAAGTTTAGAAAAAAATTTTTAAAAAAATTTTTCAAACCAAACTCTGCTTTTATCTTTAGGTTCTGAATGGGAGGTTGTTCACCCAGCTAAGCTGGCTGCAGAAGCCAGGCCAGTTTAAACAATATGCAGGCAGCACTCCTCCAAGTAACCAGAAACTGTTGGCTCCAAGGAGCCTGAACCAAGGAACCGACCTGCTGGGAGACGTTTTCCAAGTTACTCCAAGCAACAGCCTGAATGTAAATCCTCTGCCGGGGAATGGCACTTTGGCAAATGAAGACCCTAATTAGAGATGGAAGGGTTTCTATTTTGTTTTTCTTTAATCCTTACCCTGGGGCCTTTGCAGGGACGCCATGTCTCTGCTTGTGTGCAAAGAAATTTCTAGCTTCTCTTTGTAACAAGATCCTCTTTTGGGAAAGTAGCAACAAGCCAACAATGTGGGCCCACCACAGCCAGGGGACCCTGCAACCAGCCTAATCCAAAACAAAGAGCTTGGTCTGATCCAGAGTGCCTAGGTCACCTGGATCAGCCAGCCAATTGAAATTTGTTGGCTAAGTTGGGGTTTATGCAGCCCCTGCCCTGTGAGATACTTGAATCAGGGCTTAGACTGCAAATGAAGTGTCTTCATTTCCAAAGGAGAAAAGAAGAGTGAGCAAAATGCAAAGCAGTAAGGGAGAACAGCAGCTCTGAGATGCCAACGCCAAGGTAGAAGTGAAGTGGTGGCTGGCAGGACCCTTTGACCTCTTTAGCTTTCCATGTGATTCTTTGGCTGTTGCATCCAGGTGGTGAAACAGAGTTAGGCTTCAGGGAGTCCCAAGATACTTCTTTTTCACCTCTATGCTTGTACTTAGGCCACTTCATCTCATTGGAGAACAGTGGCCAGTCTTTGCCTCCTATCAAAATGAATGATGACCATGAAGAGCAGCCCTTCTGGATTAGTAACTGTCCATCTTCCACCTTCACATTCTTGTTTAACTCTTCAGGGTTTTCTAGAAATTACTTAAAGCTATTGGGAAACAGGTACATTCAGGTCTACAAAGAAAACTGTAGATGCTGCACTGATCTTTTTAAGTTAATCAGCAAAGCAATATTATTATGTCCTTGGTTTTATTCTGTTGCTCTTTTTGAGTACTTAGCTGGCAGAACATGATAGCAACTTTTACTCCTAGTTGTTACCTGAAATTTTTGCTGCGTTGTGCTGATTCAATGTTGTATCAAAGGAAATGGAGCTGAGAGGGGGATCTGTGTTCATTTGCATGTCACATTGCACTTGTACAAACAGCTTGAATCATTTCTTGTTAAATTTGTGATGACAGTGACTTTGGAAGGAGGCTCAGATGTCAAACACCAAATTCTGTCACAGATTTTTAGATTACCTGTATCGACCACAGAAGCATGAGATACATGGAATAAATTCAGTAACAGTGGATTTATAGTAGTGCTGTTTTAATATATTAGCAAGAAGAAGTGGGTGGGCTGGGCCTGGGGCCTGAGTTAGAGTAGATACTATTCTCTAACACAAGCAACACTGGTATCACAAATTATTGGTAGAAGCCTTTCCCAAAACCACTTAACCTTGCTAATAAAATTAAAACTGTCACCACACTAAGAGAAAACGGCAAAATTTAATAATATTGTTCCCTAAATATCTTTTCCTTTAATTTTTTCCTTCAACTGTGGTCATTTTTGTGTTGCTGGTAAAGTCATATAGCTATCCCAAATGTTGTTGTGACAACAGTGAGAATCTTAGCCAAAATCTTGTCCCCAGGAAGAACTGAAATGTCAGTCTAATTATCATCATTGGTTTTCTTACTTTTTTGAGTTGTGTCTCTGCCCATTTACTAATGGCATATTTGATATCACTAAGTCCTCTAAAGACACTTTCGTTAATGTCCTACATGCTTCCTTCAGTTCCACCAATAACAGCCGCCTCCTGACCTGCTTGAGTCATAAAGCAAGCTTGGGTTTTATGGTTCCTGTTGAATAGGATTGTGGGACCCCTGGGTGAAGAGCAGTTCAGCAGCTGCTATTATATAGAAGCTAGGCTCACAGACCATCTTGGAGCAACTTCTTATTGGACAGGAAACAAAGATATCTGACTGTACCTGAAGGTATCATGGATACCTTAATTTAACTAAGTTGCTCCATTTTGTAGCTCAGTGTAGAAAAAACACTGTCTCTGAAATTCATACCTTTATCAGAGACCTCCTACAACCCAGGCAGTATGCTAGACACTGCTGATACGGAGTGGGGAGTCTCCATTTAAGCTCATGAATCCAGTGTCCCACATCAAGTTTCCTGAAGGAAGATGGAGACATTCTGCATACCCCTCCACACATCACATCTTGCCTACCTCTGCTCTGTCATCTGTTCTTCAGCACATCTGCTGCTTGGGGTGTGCTATGTTGCTTCCTGTCATTCCTGTCATTTTCAAGCCCATCAAACAGCACTTTGCTGCCATATAAGTATTAGCATCTGCTGGGTAATAAAGGAAGGCCTTACAGAGTTAGAGTTAGCTGCTTTATTTTAGGTATCTTTTTTTTTTTTTTTTTTTTTTTAGAAGAAACTGTTCAGGCAACCCATTTGGTTTCGTTACTTTATAATACTTTATTTATTTTTTGTGGTGCTGGGGATCGAACTCAGGAACTTGCACTTGCTAGGCAGGCGCTTATTCCACTGAGCTATATCCCCAGCTTAGGTATCTTTTAAAACATCATCTACTTGACTATTTTGTGACAGTTGCTTTTAAATGCTTAGAAAGTTGCATAATATGTGTGATATAAAAGGAAGTATATATAAAATTTTTCATTTTACTAATAATTGCCTTAAAAATAGGGGGGGTACCAGGACAAACTCAAGACATTGCACTTGCCAGGCAAAATTGGATTATTTTAAAACGTAATACAGCTTAACAAGCCCAAAGTTTACATAACTGAAATCATATTCTTCCTTCTAGACTTTTTTACCTCCTTCAGGGGCTGTAAGAAGGGAAGAAGTGTGGGATGGGGGTGTAGGTCAGCGGTAGAACACTTGTCTAGTATGCACAGTGCTGGGGTTCAACCTATAGCATCACAAAATTTAAAAAGAAAAAAGGGCAAAAAAAACTGATCAAGGCATGGTTGGTGAGGCTTGTATTTTATACCTTGAACTAAATAATGTTGCAAGAGTTTAAGTGATCATTACTAAATGATGTCTCTGGTACTGGTGAAGGTCATTGTCACAGTTCATGCCGAGCTGCCCAGCGCATTGACCTCATGTTTACATGAGTGTCTGGAAACCAGATGCTCAGAGTGCCCTCTTAGCCCAAGACAGATCTGTTTGGGAAGTTCATCTTATATTTGACAGCGTGCATTGAAGGAAGATGAAAGCTTAGAGATGGGTTGTAATGGGCTAGAGAACTTTCTTCTTTTAAAAAGGTGAATGAGAAAACAAGGTTTTGCTAGGGCGGGGGGTGGGAGCTCTAGCCAATAAAGGGTTATACTAGCACCCAGTTTCTGTTCTACTAAGTAAAGTCTTGCTAACACAATAATTATGGTAGAGACATTCTACCATATGAGGCCATCTTTTCACTTGTTCAGAGATGGTTAATTTAGGGACCCAGCATGATGTGAGTAGAGCTCAAAGGTAGGGATTTTTGCATATTACCTATTAGAGGCCGTGGAAACAGAAGTGTATTTGTTCCTTAGTATGAATGTGACCTCTTAGTATTTAAGAATGATTACTCATTAACCAGGGAGTTGCAAATGAATTGTTTCCATATTCAAATCTTTAAAAATTGTCCCGGATGAGGGAGACCTGGTGGTTTATGGTGGGATGAGATATAAGCAGAGTGGAAATGTATCTCAGGGCTTTGTGACTTCAGCTGGACACATCCACTAGCATCCAAGGGGGTGTGCCCAGTGGTCCATTAAAGCCAACTCTGCAGCACATTTTCATCAAAGCAACCTGAAATAGGAATCAATAGACCTTTCTTAAAAAGGTCTGCTCCTGATATTCTAGATGAAACTGAGGTGGCGTCCTTTTGCCTCCACAAATGCTCTTTGGTCAGAGCCTATAAGTGGCAGAGACAGACTTGGCCTAACTCTGGAGCTCGCTTGTTCATTTCCATTCTTAAAGGTGGGATGTTCTCTAGGCAGAGGTCTGGGTTTTATGAAGGCCAAAGATGTGAGGCATTGGCTAAGCATATATTCTTGCACATTGTTTTAAGTATACATTAGTTGCCAGCACTTCAGTTGGAAGATTTAATATAAACATTCATATTTCTGCCTTCTCTGGGAAAATCGGAAGGTGTGGCAGCACTAGTGCCCCAGCTTTCCTGGTAAAGGAAACTCAAGCTAACTATAAGTCCAGTCAGGCAGACAGGCCCTGTCTGGTGCTGCATAGTCCCTACCACCTTCTTCTGTCCTCCTCACACTAAAGCATAGAGTCCCTTGCAATCAGTCTTACATGTGGCCCCTGCAAGCATCTGAATTTGTGATTTCTATTGTACAGTTTTTCACATGCTGGTAGGGGAAAACCATTAAGGTTGTCTTGGAAGGTTGAATGAATCAGATTGGTATTTTCTGACCATCAAACAATAAATGTTAAACAGAACCCAAGATGGATTGGGTTCTGTTTTAGCAGCCTTTTTTTATGACTCTGATTTTGTTAAGCATCATAATACAGTACTACTGTAGAGCGACTATATGATTTGTTATCCTTGCTGAGACATTTTTGAGAGTGGAAGAGAATATTATTATTGTTAATAATATTCTCTGGTAGTAGAGAACAAGTATAAACTGGGGCTTACAGGGAATGCAAAGACAATGGCCTATGGCTACTGTAGGCCCACAGGACATGTGAATAGGAAGCCAAGATTAGTGTAGTAAAAACTCTTTTTAAGATGGCATTGCACAGAGGCTCCATTGCTGAAGAGACTGTTGTGAAAGCACAGGGCAAGGCATTGCAGAGAACGGGTGCTTCCGTGAGCATGCGAAAGGTCTGGGAGAGGCAAGCAGCTGAGGTAAAAAGAATAAACTGAGCAACAGCTAGATGTTTGTGTGTCTTTATTTTTTAGAAATATGGGATAGTGTTTGTTATGGTTTATACATTGTGTCAACTTGGGGAGTCTAGAGGTTTGGCTGAGTGACTCAATAGGAAGGCAAGGTGCTTAATTTGTACACATCCTGAGCCTGTGGAAGAGGAGGGCATGGAACTGTGTGAGAGCTACACGCCCCCTGGGTGGGGATAGCCTGTTTACAATGTAAGAGAAGGAAAGAGGCTGCTTGCCCACCATTCCTCCCTTTTGCTCTTGTGGTTTTTGCTGTGCTCTGCTTCCATGAACAGTTTGCCCTCTGCCTTGTGCCACCCTGCCTCTGAACCAGCCATGTGTGGACTAAAAACCTCCACAAACTGTAAGCTAAATAAACCTTTCCTTTCTTCTCTTTGGGCGTTGGGTGTTTTGTCTCAGCAATGAGGAAAAAGTAACCAAGACAGAATTTGGTACCAGGAGTGGGGTTGTTGCTCTGACTATACCTGACCATGTGGTTTAAGAGCCTTTGGAAATGGCTTGTGGGAAGAGTTTGGAAAGTTTTGGAGATGTCTGGTCAGAGCTCGGAAGACCAGAAGGCTGATAGAAATCCTGCTGGTAAAGACCAGGTTCAGGAGGTTTCTGTTGGGAAGAAGGACTTCATTGGTTGTTGGACTCCAGATGATGTATGTTATGGCTTGGCAGAAAGTTTGTCTGCATTTTGCTCGTGTCCAGAGACTTTTCCTAAGACTGAGATTAAGGGCGGCAGCAAACTGATTTATCTGGGAAAAGAAATTTCAAGGCAGTCGAATGTTGGGGCAGTGGCATGGCTATTGTTGGAGGCTTTTGGCCAGATTATTTTGACAATCAAGAGCAAAGAGCCCAGCAGGATGATTTAAAGTACTGTGAGTTTGGCCAGAAAGGAAGCTCCAGTAAATCTGTGGATTGCAAAGATAAGGCTGAGGAGATCTCTGTTGCTATGAAGGAACAAGAGAATGGAAAAGATGGCCTGAGGGCATCACAAGAAGCAGCAAGTCTCCACATTTTGCAGCCTCAAAACTGCAAAGGTGAAAGACCTTGCCTTGAGAAGGAAGCCAAAGAGTGCCATGTTCCAGAATGGCAATGGTGGCCATACCAGGTTCCAGAATGGAGGCAACATAGAGAATTTGTTCCTCAGCATTGGATTCAGTGTGCCCAGCGATCCAGGCACTCGACCCCTATGGCTAAGAGAGAGGAAAGTTTAGCTACTGCTCCAGGTGGCAGCAGACCTTGGCATCATCCATGTGGCCCTGGTTTTAGGTGCAAGGAAAATGCAAGAGTTCTGAGGTTAAAGAGGCTTCCACTCAGATGTCAGAAGGCCTGGGAGGCCAGGCAGTGTGCCTCTGAGAGGGCAATATATGAGGCTGTGAGTGTGAAGCAGAAGGTGCACAGGAGACCTCAGAAGTTTAGAAAAGCTAGGAACGTGAATCATCAGAGGAAAGCTGCAAGAGGGGAGCAAAGCAGGCCTAACAGAGAAGCTATGGAGGCTGTAACCACCAGAAGTGCCATAGGGGTGAACTCCTGCAAGCCCTTTGGAGCTCACAACATGCCACAAGTTGCTTCAGATGCTGGATATGGAATTACAGGACACAATGTTAGCCCTGCTGGATTTTGGACTTGCTTTGGTCCCAATGCTCTTTATTCCCCTGTTGGTGTGTTTTGGAAATGGTAATGTTTATTTTGTGCCTTTAAATGTTGGAAGTGTTTTAATTTTTCATTTGTACCAGTGCAAAATGTTATGGTTCTAATGTAATATAATGTCTTTGTATCTGGAAACTGGCTTACTGCTTTAAAGAAATGTGTCTGGTTGCCAAGTTGACAAGGGGTGGATTGTTGTGGTTTATACATTGTGTCAACTTGGGGAGTCTAGAGGTTTGGCTGAGTGACTCAATAGGAAGGCAAGGTGCTTAATTTGTACACATCCTGAGCCTGTGGAAGAGGAGGGCATGGAACTGTGTGAGAGCTACACGCCCCCTGGGTGGGGGTAGCCTGTTTACAATGTAAGAGAAGGAAAGAGGCTGCTTGCCCACCATTCCTCCCTTTTGCTCTTGTGGTTTTTGCTGTGCTCTGCTTCCATGAACAGTTTGCCCTCTGCCTTGTGCCACCCTGCCTCTGAACCAGCCATGTATGGACTAAAACCTCCACAAACTGTAAGCTAAATAAACCTTTCCTTTCTTCACTTTGGGCGTTGGGTGTTTTGTCTCAGCAATGAGGAAAAAGTAACCAAGACAGTGTTTCTTGAGTATAGGTGCTTGGAGGCAGATAGTGGAAGGAGAAGGAGGCCAAGTCAACCGAATGCAAGCTAGGCTGAGTCTTAGGCAAGTGTGATGATGCACACCTGTAATCCCAGCACTTCGGAGGCTGAGCCAAGAGGGTCATTGCAGTTTCAAGCCTGACCTGGACTACATAGTGAGTTCAAGGCCACTCTGAACTACACAGCAGGACCCTGTCTCAAAAAAAAAAAAAAAAAAAAAAAAAAGTAAAGGAACCCCCCTACTTAAAAAAAGGTAGAATTGAGCAAATTAGATGGGAGAGGGGAAGGGATTGTAGGAGGAGAGGAAGAGACTTGGGTTTCTAGATCTGTATAGTGGTTTCTAGATTCTTAGGAAGAATTTGGTAACTGTTGAATGGGAACCTTGAAATTCAGAAAAAAATGGGTCAGAGATAAAGGTGAAGGTTGTGAACTCATAAGGTCCAGAACCCAGAGTCCAGAATGGGCTTGTCTAGGAAAAGAATTTAGACTATGAAGAGAAAGGTGGTCCTGCACAGGGCTTAAAGGAAAATGAGTGAGTGAGACCATGTAATAGTCAGTGAAGGGAACATAAAGATGGTAGCAGAGGACATGGCAGGTGAACAGCATGACCTTATGCATTCATTTAACAAAGGTATGTGAGTTTGCTTTTGCTATATAACAAACTATCCCTAAAACTTAGTGCCCTAAAACCACCACTTGTTGGTCAGGTGGTTGTTCACCTAGGACTGAAAGGTCTAGGGTGGCCTCATTCACATTTGGGACCTCATGTGAGACAGCTGTGCCCTCTCAACCAGTACCCTAGTCTCCTCCTTTACGTGGAGGTCTCCAGGTTCCAAGTAGCAAAAGAGGGGGAGTACAAGGCACAGGCACTTTCCATTCCTGTGATTGCATTGCATCCTGTTAGTTAATGTGCCATTGGCCAAAGGAAGCATAGCTTTAAGGGGTAGAGAAATGAGCATTCCTCTTGCTGGGTGAAGCTGCAAAGTAGAGTGGTTATTTTCTTCAAGATCCAGGTGTGACTTTCTTGTAGTGCTGGGCAGGAAGAGGAGTTATTTAATTCTTTGCATCAGTTGTATAACTTCCAGCTGAACTAGGAAGAACCAAAGATTTTAAGAGTAATTAAAATTCTATAGGCCCATCTCACTGTGAACATTATTTCAGGTATGTTCCAAATGAAAGCGGAAATATAAAGGTAGTGCAGCAAAAAATAGCGCCATTCTTATTCATGAAACCATGTCAAAGTGATAACTAAAGAAATTGGTAACATCCAGTTCCAAACTCAAACTTCAGTCCTCTTGCTCAAGGTGCCTTGTCTGATTTGCATTAGTCAGCACCCAAGTGCCATTACTTATTTAAGCCTAGATTAATGAGTAGTAATCCTAGCTGCTATTAACCCATGCCTACTGAGTCCCCAAACTATGCCGAGCACCTTACACCCACAAACTGTTTGTTGCCTTTGACAATCCTCTGAAGCACTGTCATTGCCCCAGTTCAACAAATAGGGAAACAGGTTCAGATATTAAGCGACTTGCTTAATCGTATTTATTAAGTGAAAGAACCAGACATAGAAAGATCCCACCGACCGCTGGGCTCTTCTGACTGTGGGCAACAGTAGCAGTCATCCTTATCTTGGCGAAGTATCTTTTCACGAGTACTGACCTGGGCTCTGTCTTCTTTCTAGAGGCTAGGTGCACTCTGCTACGGGGCAGACTTGCCCATTCGTCTAGATTAATTGACAGATTTAAAATACCAAGATCGTTGCAGATATCAGAAGGAAATATTATCTTGCTCAGTCTGGATAGTTGTTAAAACTGGTTTTGGAATTTTCCTATATTGACTAAAAATAACCCCATTCATATGATAGTATTTGTCATAGTAGTTTTGCTTTTAAGCAGTAACAGTAGCAGTGGGAAAAGAATAGTTCTAGATTTTCCTCCCACCCATTTTTTTTGTTTTGTTTTTTAAAAATTTCATGAAGTATAATAAACGTGATAAACAGCAAAGTGTACAGTTTGATAGTTTCACCTATATACACACACACCCATAAAACCATCAAAATCAAGATGAGCATATCTGCCACTCCCCAGAAGTCCTTCTATTCCCTTTTGAAATCCCTTCCTCCTTCTCTGTCCTGCCTATCTTTCCCCAGCTCTAAGCAAGTTATCTGCTTTTTCCTATTATAGATTAGTTTGCATTTTATAGAATATTATGTAATTAATTTTATAGAATGTTATATGGATTGATAGATGACTTTATTCTGGCTTCTTTCACTCAGGTATAATTATTTTGAGATTGATCCATGTTTGTGGTATATGTCAGCAGTTTGTTCCTTTTATTTTTTTTATTTTTTTTTTTTATTTTAGAAACATAAAAGTACAAAAACATATTGACAAACAGACACCCATTATCATAGAAAATAGTACAATCACAACTAATCTATAGACAAGGTGATATGGTCTCAACAGTAGTTGTTGCTTTATCCATTGATATCTTCGAATTTCAGATGTATGGACCCATATACAGACATGCAAATTTAGTCAGACAGTTGATCCTCTCAACAACAGAGTTTGTTCCTTTTTATAACTTTTTAAATTGTAAATAAAAAGAGAGAATGCTCCTGTTTTTATTCTGAACATGGGCCAGGACTATTGAAGTTACCTGCAAATTGTACATTAACCAACTAATGGCAGTGATGAGTTAATCTATAACTTCATCTGTTAGCTGTTAACATGACCCCCAAACTTAACATCCCCTTGACTGTCAGACCCTGATTCCCAATACATGTTCTTGTAGGTCAAAAACTGAAGTAGAGCTGAGGGGCTTGGGAAAGCCAGTATTTCTGAGTGTTGGTTGGTCTCTGCCCATCATCTTATCTTGATGTAGTACATCTTAATGATGGTTTATGACTAGCAGGGGCCGGGTGCCCTGCTAAAAGTGCTAGCTGTCTATCTTATAAATTTGAGTTATATAAATGTCCCTATCCCACTAGAAGCAAGCTTAGAATGTTGAAGAAATTATTATTGTTACAAAAGTTCTCACTTTAAGATTTATTAAGTGAACTTGATTGCTACATTTGAAATTGTTTTAATTTACATTCTTTTAAAGATTCTATCTCGGGGCTGGGGATATAGCTCAGTTGAATAAGCGCTTGCCTGGCAAGTACAAGGTCCTGAGTTCGATCCCTGGTACCGCAAAAAAAATAAATAAATAAAATAAAGATTCTATCTCCCTTTTAAGCTATCACATACTCATCAGCTAACAGGTCCTTCATAGTTGACCTTCTTTTAACAAACATTTTTTAAAAATTCCTTAGCCAGGCTGGGGCTATAACTCAGTAGTCAGTAGCAGCCTAGAATGCACAAGGGCCTGGGTTTGATCCCCAGCACCACTGTGTACATGTACCAACTCTGCACAAGGACATTTATGTATTAAATGTGGTTTAAAAAGAAAGAAAGGGAGGGGCTCAAGAGCTGGGTGCAGTGGGGAGAGGAGGGGAAAGGGATGAGCAAAGGAATCAGGGCATCTTACCAGCTCCCCGCAGCACCATGCACCACATGCAGGTGCTAATAAAAACCCTTCATCACGGCTGGGGTGTGGCTTGGGGGCAGAAATTTGCCTAGCATGTGCAAGGCCTTAAATTCAATCCCAGCACTTCTTTGAGTACTTGGCTTCAGATGTCTTGGTATAGGAATGTTCTAGTAATGATTGCTTGAAATAATACACACAATGTTTACAGTTTTACTAACATACTAGTATATTTTATAGCAATTTTTCAAAAACTAACATTGGATTCCACTGAATTCTGATTTTCTCCACAAACAGAAACTCGGACATTGCAGGACTGTAAGAAGTAGAGGTGTGTGCCTGACAGGATGCAGCTGGCTCCCCCAGTGCCAGGATGCTGTGACCTCTGGGAAGTTATACCCTCCTTTTGCAAATCTCAGATGTGGGAGTAGATGCGCTTTCATCCCATCCCAGAACTAAGAGATATTTAACTGATTCAGATAGACCATGGTTAGGCTCATTGTTGCCTGAGAGATCGCCTTTGTCCCTTTGCACAAGGACTATAATGACTCTTAATTGGTTCCTAGGACAGAAGAAGCAAGCATAGCTTCAGGGTTCTGCATATGTTCCTGGGGTGGAAGAAGCAGACTCAGTCTCGCTAGGGTGCTGCATATGTCCCAGGAGACCGGAAGCAGGCTTAGTGTCCTTGAGTGTGCCACATAAGCTCTGCAGCCAGATGAAGTTGAATTGGTTATTCCACGTGGGACCATCTGGCCAGAATTCTTACCTTTAAAGGGAATAATTTGTGGTCTTTCTGGTTTTGACTCACCACGACATATCCTAGCCATCTATATGAAGGGTGTGTGTTTTTATTTGTTTACCCTTAAAGTGATAGCAGCTAGTCTCTCATCCCTACCTTATAGCTGGGTGCCTCTTGAGCCAATGTTGGCACGATCTGCAGTTACCTGCCCACTTTGAAGGGTTATGTGGCTCTTACAGTTTTACTTCTGTCTTCTTACCCACCACCAGACTGCCAAACTCCTGGATGGTAAAAGAAAGCACAAGCACCCTGGATCATGACCCAGCTCTTTTCCTGTTCTTCTTTTGAGACTTTCCCAACAGGAAAGGCTCTGGGTAATTGATAGAGATTATCCCTGATTCACTTAATGTAACCTTTTTACTCTTTCCTTTTCCTGGGATTAAGCTCTTCCTTTGCAAGAAGTTCTTTTCTTAATGACAGAATCATTTACTTATTATTGACCAAAGGAAGTGATCCAGTCAGCTCCACCTTTTGTGGCTCACGGTCTCCATAGCCTCTTTCATTGTAATGACTTTAAAGGAATTAACTTATCCCCCCTCTTCCATTTTCTGCACTGTTAAAGTCTGTCAACAATTCTTTAAATTACTCTGCCTTCCTGTAACGATAATTGCATATATATCTGGTGGTGGAGTTGAGTGTTGGTATTGAGTAGACGTTTTGACATTTATTCAGGGAGCACTCTCAGGCAGTATTCCTGCACTGCTGAGATGTGTCATTGACAGGACAACCACTTGAGGTTGGATGGAGTAATCCAAACCCACAGGGACTGCCTGGATGTCATGTACTAGAAACTAAACTGTGGGCCTGCCAACTGCTACCAAGAGAACCCAGGTAGGCACTAACCTGTGGGAAGGTTGATGTGTTAGCCTTGTGCGTATACTGTGATGCAAAACTGCCCTGTACCCCAGTGTCACTGTGGCACACCTGCCCCTCCATGCTGCTTAGTGTAACTGCAGGGCTTGCTGTCTCTCCCGGAGCCTCCTGCCTTTGCTCCTGGCCAACCCTCTCTTCCTCTTCATTTTGGATGCTTGTCTTGATCCTGTTCTGGGCCACACCATGCACCCATCCAAGCTCCTCTATTTCAGAACCATGTTGAGTATCTTTCAAGGGGAGCCACAGAATTGAGCTTGATCCATTGTTTCTCTGACTAGTCTAGCTCCATTTCTTTAATCCTGTAGACTGTCTGTCCTCTGCTTCACAGCCCAAAGACGCTTCTATGGGGCCGTGAAACTAGCACTAGTGATAATTGTTACTGTACCCTGCACACTTGGGAGGGATGCCAGGAGCATCCTTTCCTCCAGCTAGCACCAGTTCTCGGGCTGAGCAAGGCCAGTTTGATCTCTTTTTCCACATTTCTCCTTCTTCTTCCATCATCGCTACTACTATTGTGATGACTATTTATTGAGGCCAGGACTGAAATGCATTCGGAAAAAAATAGGAGCGTAGAAATAAAGCAACTTTGCCAGGCGTAATGGTGCACACCTGTAATCCCAGCACTCAGGAGGCTGAGGCAGGAGGATTGCTGTGAGCTCAAGGCCAGCCTAGATTACATAGTGAGACTCTGTCTCAATGAATGAATGGAACAACCTTTACCTGTTGTCCTGATAGCACTTGTTCTTTGAATTAGATCCTAAAATACAGCCTTTCTGTTTGTGTTTTACAACCCATGATCTCAGTTGCTATAGCCAGTGTAGCTATACACCCCTGTCCCCACCACTAAAAGTATTCCTGGTGAGAAAGCTGTGACTTTTTTGCAGAGAAGCAGATGTTGGGAGGTTGACACACAGGTTCTGTGCCTTGGTGACCTCAGCGAGAGTGTTTGAAGGCTTCACTCAAGAAGGAATGTGGAAAAAAAAAAAAAAACAAGAAGGAATGTGTTTTCAAAACAGCAGAATTAAACTTGAAAATAGTGTCCTTGAGACTCTCATCTTTCTCTTCGTTTTGTCTGTCATCCTGTTACTGCGAAAACCCTATTGGAACTTGTTTTCACTGCTCTGCTCTGCTGGGGGTAGAGACTCCTGTGCAAGGTCCTGGGACACACGTGGAACAGAAACTGAAAGCCTGGATCCTGGAGGCAGGTGCCTGCCCTGAAACCCATTTGGAATGGCTGCCTTTGTGCCCAAGGCTCTGTCCTCCCTGCATTTGCATACCTGCTGGTTCCAGTTGCTATGGCAGAAGCTGGTGACCAGAATGCTGCCCATGTTAGTAATTGCTCATGAGGCCTTTGTGAAAGATTTAGACTTCTGCTTTGAAGGGGTATACCTTTCCCCAGGCATCACAAAAAGCCCAAATATTTATTGCCTTGGAAGCACATTTTCTTTTAATGGGCTTTCTTTAAGTCTGAGTTTACAATAGTATAAGTAGATGTCTTAAGAACCAGATACCTGGCTGAAAAAGGAATTCAGTCATTTGAGGAGGGGAGGAAAAAGAAATTGATAAATTAGGTTAAGAAGGGCATTCCCACCAGTTGTAGTGGCACACACCTGTCATCCCAACACTTGGGAGGCTGAGGCAGAAGGATCGCTGCAAATTCAAGGCCTAGCCAGGGCTACATAGTGAGTTCAAGGTCATCCTGGACTATATATGAGATCCTGTCTCAAAACAACAACAGAAGGGCATTCCCAGCCTGCCGTCTCTCCCTCTCTGGTCTCCTTAGGATTTTGGTCTTGTGGTTATCTGTCTTAATTATACCTCAAACTTGTCCTGAAGAGCTTTCAAACCTACAGAGCCCAGGTGTACCTCCAATCAGCTCCCTTCAGTTATCTCCCAGGGAGAAGCTACTGGGTGTTCCTATATGCCACCTGGGCCACACCCACTGAGCGCCCTGTGCCTGTCTCATGCCATGGCATCATTTCTTGCCCTACACTGATATTTGTGCATGTATACGAAATGTAGCACAGTCGTACCAACTTCCAGAAATCTTTAGAAGATAGCTTCATCATGACTCTTGAGTGCCTCCCTGTTTTTTGTAGGGCCTGAACTTGCAAGAGGGATCAGGACGTACCTCTGCTCTGTTTCCTAGAAAGTAATCTTGTATACAGATAGACAAGGAAAGGGGCCAGGTGCCCTAGGCAGAAACACATAGAGTAGGCACTGTGTTCAAAAGAGGAGCATATATGTAGTGATCATTCCCGGGGACAGGTATGTGTCAGGTTAGTCCTCTTAACAATGTAAAAGTATGTGTGTCCTCATCATGCCCACTGCACAGATGAGCAAATGAAGCAGAAAAAGCTCATCACGTGCTCATAGTCACAGAGCAAGTAAGGCAAGCCACGATTCCAACCCAGGCAGTATGAAGTAGCAGCTTCCCTCCCTCCCCTTCTTCTGTGATGGCACTTTTTAAGGAGACCCTGGGTGTCCAGCCTGGCCTTCTGTCCTAGACCTTCAGGCTCTTGTTCATTTCTTCTCATGGCCACATTAGTGGGGTGTCAGCAAAGTGATTATACCCAGATAAGAACAGTGAGGCTGAGGGGTACCTTGTGCCTGCCCTTGCCTAGAGAAAGGGGTTTGATTCTGTTGATGTTACAAATGGTCTTGGTGTGTGGTTAAGGATAACAAAACAGCATCATTCTTAAACTCTACTGTGGTGATAGAAAGTCTCAGGTAAAGGGAGTCAACACAATAGGCTACAAAGAGGACCATTTTGAAACAGATCCTCAAGAAGTATAAAAGGTGAAAGTTATACTGTTGGTAAGCTTGCATTGGCCAAAATAGCAATGGATATAACCCCTTGAATGAAATAGCCTCTGATTAAATACACAGGAGCTTTCAAACTGCTAACGTGTAAAAACGTAAGTAAAATTTCTATCCTGTCACCTCCCAAGGAGGGCTAAATATGGTGCAGTGGTAGGCAGGTTGGGGAGGAAGGCCCACCTTGTGTTGACTATTTGAACAGCGTGACATTTGACAAGGGAGTCCAAGTAGGTAGGAGAACTATCTGGGATTTTCTTGTGGTGCAAGTAAGTACACAGTTATATAATCTGTTAATGCAGTAGTTGGAGTTTCAGCATTTGTGTTTACAGTAGTTGTACACCTTTCCATCTTCACTGGCTTGTTTTTTTGTTTGTTTGTTTGTTTGTTTTGTCTTTTTGAGACAGGGTCTCCCTATGCAGTTCAAGCTGGCCTTGAGTTCACTTTGTGGCCCATGCTGGTCTCGAACTCACAATGATCCTCCTGCCTCAGCCTCCCGAGTGCTGAGATTACAGGTGTGTGCCACCATGCCCGGCTGTTTTGTTTTGAGACAGGCTTTCATTGTGTTGTTCAGACTAGCGTTGAACTCACAGTATTACACAGGCTGGCCTCAAACTTATGATGATCCTTCTGCCTCAGCCTCCCAAGTACTGGGATTACAGGTGTGCACCACTAACCCAGGTATTCCGTCTTGATTTTAGAAACTCTTGGGACTAGGTGACTATTTCTCTGGCCTGGGATTATGGAGAGAGGCTTAGGTCAAATGTCAGCTCTGTGCTTCATGGCTATGGACAAGTTATATAACCTTGGAGCCTCCAGCTATAAAATGGGGACCAGTGACACCTCCCTGCAGAACTGTTGTCCAGATTCAATTCCCTCAGAAAGCACGGAGTGCCTTGTCTTGTACAGTAATAAGTATTACCCTTTCCTTACTTCATCTTAGAACCTTGTTGTTCCAGCCAGTACTGCCCTGGGACAAGAAACGGGTGGGATACACTTTAAGATTCAGCCTCCGAAGCTTCTGGCCACAGGGTGAAGAGTCCAAGAGGAAGCCCCCTTATGAACCATCCCTTGGGTCCCCCAGTTCCCCATACTGTCCCTATGCTGGCTTCCAGTTCTTGTAGCCTTCCTCTCTAGAGTCATCTTCGACATGTTCTAGCAAAGAACTCTGAGGAATTAGGGAAGTCTCGCCCGGAACCTATCCTGTGAGGCCTCCTGAAGGTGTGTATGTTAAGACAGGAGGCAGGATACTGTACGTTGTATTTAGTGGTTTGTTAGTCCTTGGCCCGAGCTCCAC
This sequence comes from Dinomys branickii, assembly GCA_004027595.1. Taxonomy (NCBI): domain Eukaryota; kingdom Metazoa; phylum Chordata; class Mammalia; order Rodentia; family Dinomyidae; genus Dinomys; species Dinomys branickii. The sequence goes on along the minus strand of PVLD010008233.1, from coordinate 57,614 downwards.
AGATATTAGCACCAGCCCTGCTCTAGGCATAGAGATGTTTTTATCCAGATATTGTACCTGCCCCTTCATGAAAGTAAGAAAATTATGCAATCAAAATAATCCTTTAAATCTGTTTACCACTAGATTGGGGAATTCTATAATACCTTCCTGTGCCTCATCCTAAACACTGTTGTGGGTACCAGTGAGGAAGCTCTGGGCTGTACTAGTCCAGCTACACTAGGACAACAGCTCTAGAAAGGGCCTTGGACATTCATGCAGAGGCTCCGTACAGTTTTGGGTTACCTCAGTCTTTCTCTGCTCTACCTGAATTTTAAAATTAACTGGAAAACTTGTAGAAAACTATTGCTACTGGGACTGCATTCCATAAGCATCCAAGTGCCATCTCCTATGGGTAGGGCCCAAGCGTGGTTATTGTCCTACTGGGATTGCATTCCATACGCATCCAAGTGCCACCTTCTATGGGTAGGGCCCAAGCGCGGCTATTGTCCTACTCCCCCAGTTGCCTCCTCAGTGGGCCAAAGGTCAGAACTGAGACCACTGCTGAGAGCTCAGCTTTTAAAGAGTTTCCATAGCGGCAGCAGCAGCACCACCACCCCCACCACATACATGGACTCCAAAGAATGGCTGTAGGGTGTTCAGACTTTACAGGTCCTGTTATTCCTTGTTAAACTTGATTCTGCCACCTAATTAACACTTGTTTATATTAATTAATTACCACTAAATATAGAAGGCAGTGGTCTGTTTTGAAGTCTGTAGTTGCTGACTTTATAAGATTTGGCCTAAACGGGAAACTCAACCCAAGATAACAACTTCGAGGTTCTTCCAAATTTCTCTCCTAGGCATAGGTAGTTCTGCAGCCGGTTTTCCGTAACAGTCTTCACGCAGCAGTATTGATGGAACAGGAGAGTGTGAACAGCTCTCCTGGGATTTTGGTGCTCCTTGTCAGGTGTTAAAACAAAGAAGATCATTGTGTTTCTTGGAACTGGTCTAAAAGTCTGTGTTTAAGATTAAGATCTAGGGAAATGTATTTCCGTTTGACACCAAGTAGTTTCTGCTTGTGAAAAGGTACCAACCTGCGCAGCAGCCCTCCTGGACACCTCTGTGGGCTCCACCTCTTATGTCTGTTCCTTTAATTAGGAAAAATTAAGTGGGGGCTGCTACATATTTTGAGAATAAATAACACTGTTTAAACTTAGGCAGCCTTAACCACTAATTTAACCGCTGAATTCTCCGTTACATGTTTCCTAAATAGATCAGCATATTAACTATGATTTAAAATGTACCATCTTTGCTCTGGAGCTTTTAGAAGCTTAATGACTTTAATATGGCAAGAAATATCTTCTCCTGGTAGGGAGGAGTATGGCCAGATGGGGGTGCTTTCCTTATGAGGGTTAGAGAAAGCCAGATAGATGGGAGCACACCCCAAGACTGGCTCCTTGAGGGGGGTGGGGCATGGAGAAGCAAGGCTAGGGGGTGAGAGGATGGGCTGAGGAGTAGGGGTGGAGGGAGAGGGAAGGGTGGAGGGAGGGAGGGGAGGAACCCTGTGGGGGGGACCGTGAGGAGGGTGTTGGCCGCAGGGCCTCAGAGTTCTGAGCTGTGTTTGTGGCTTTGGTCCTTTGATCTCCTGCCAGGGAAACCTGGAAGGTCAGGCCAGGCTGCAGCCAAGCTCCGGAGCAAGGAGCCAGAGGAGCAGGCAGCGCTGTGCCACCCACCCTCACCTCCTACCCCCTGGAAGTGACCCTGCCTGTATGGTAACCCAGGCCTCTTGCCACACCCCTCTTTACCTATGGGGCTGTTTTTGTGTGTTGGTCTCCTTTAGGCAGTGGATGAGGGGCTCCAAGTCCTGAAAGTAAACTAGCAAAATGCCCTGTAAGTTTTGCTTGATAAAATTATATATGTTGTATACATTTTAAAAGAAACCAGTTTTTTTGAAGCTGCACCCCTACTACCCCCAGTACAGAGTACCTAAGAGCTGGGTCCTCCTAGTGATTTGTGTCTATTTTCCCTCCCCATTTCTAACATCACGCTTCTTGGCACCAGGTTTTTCTCACCGGTTCCCAATGTGCTCTGGTGTGTGACTTCATTTCCTATGGAATGAAAGGTTTCTGTAGGAAAACAGCGCCTTTGGTGAGACTGGCCTTGTAAGCCCCCTTGCCTGGCGTGAGTGTCCCGTGTCGTGCAGTGACTCATGCTTCAGGGAATAGCAGCTGACCAGAATATGCAAGCCTGGTGCCTGGGTGGTCACTACTAAGTGAAAAATTGGGGGGGGGAGTGAGGAGTAAGGATTTAAAATCTACTTTGGGGGTGGGGGTGGGGCCTGAAAGAACCCATGGAGCTCAGCGCCTTGGGCTAGGGTAGGACCTGCTGAAAAGAGACCTGTGGGCATTGGACGTGGCCAGATGTGGGATTGGCTGGTTGGTCTCCATCAGTGTGAACAGCCCCTCACCCCTCCCTGAACACATGTGCAGGCTTAGTGGCAGCAGTGACAGTAACAAAAGCAGGGCTTATTATTGCTGCCCTGCATTTGTGTAGTGGCAGGACTCAGGTGGATGTGTCTTTCAAACGAGTGATTTAGTTTCTGGTTACCCTAAATTAGGCCACCATTAAGTTAGGGAGTTCTCAAGCTACACAGAATCTGTGTCAGCATACTCCAGATCTTTGCACCTGGTGGGGAGAACAACCCGGACCCTGCTTCCTCTGCCGGTTGCAGGATATACTTTTCTAGTCCAAGAAAAGCCAGGTCTCCCGTCTCGGTCTCTGCTTCTGTCTGTCTCATACTAAAGGAGACTTCACTTCCTCCAGAGAGCAGGAAAAACTGTTGAGTGCACAAGCTGTCTTTTTAAAGCTGTGACCTCTGGAGATGAGCATGCCCAGAAGCCTGGTACCTTGGCGAGATCTACCACAGGCCATGTTCAGTGCCTTACGTTGAGGCTGACCAGACACAAAAATGCCTCCTTAGAGGTAATGACCAGTCAAAAACTCCATCAACAAATAGAACAGCAGAATACAGCATGGTCAATAAGAAGCCAAATCCTAAGAATCTGAAGTGGGAACAATATTGAATATCTAGAAGATCTGATAGAGAAAATCTGATTAATTGAGAGTTGATGGAAAGAGGAGATCAGGTGGCCGGGAGGGCACTCCAGGGGGTGCTGGGAGCAGCAGGGCCCAGGCCTGTGATGCTCACTCCTCTGGTAAAAGCTGGTCCTTTTTAGGTTCAGCAACAAATATTTTTTGGTCATCTCCCAGTGCCAGACCCTTTGCCAGTTTCTGAGAATTCAGCAGGAAAGAAGCCTGACACATAGGCTGCCCTCTAGTGAGGGAAGCATTTGAAGCCAACAATCATAGCATGATGTCATGTGTGCTGCAGTGTGGAACCAGAAGAAAGGCTGCTGGAAATCCCATCTATGGGAATAACACCCCTATTCTGGCTGAAGGAGACTCAGAAGAGGTAAAGATGAGCCATGGGCAAGTGTAAGTATATACCTCAGTGGGCAGGAAGTCAGTTCAGAGAACTAATAGAAGAGAAGCTCAGTGGTGAAAGCAGGAGTTGGACTGATAAGTTTGGAAGCAATAAGCAGGGGGAGATCAGATCTAGACCCAGAAGCAGGGCAGGGATGGTTGAGAACAGGCAGGTCCAGTCCAGACTTAGAAAGATCTGTCTGCTGCACTGGGGACCGGGAGGGCCAGGAGTCCCCAAGGAAGAATGTGGTTGTGACTCACAGATTGCAGGATGGCAATAGTGGAGATAGAAAAACAACAGTGGAGATAGAAGAGGGAACTAGTGCAACTTGGCAAGCAGTTAAGTGCAGCGGTAAGGGTAAAAGACTGATTTTTACTGGGCCCCTGGGCTGGGAGGGCAAGGCGCATCTATCTGCTTGATGAAGGAGTCCAAGTTGTAGAAAGGTTAGGACTGTATGAAGGTCAAGTCCATTGTAAGGACCCCTACACCCACATTGTCCTGGGTAAGATATGACCTACAGATAGATGGCCAGGGCAGTGTTCTCTGCTCTGGAGAAGAACATGGGGGTAGAGGCTGAAGTAGGAGGCTATTGCTAAATCATGGGAACCAAGCTCTGAGACTCCAGTGCCATTCGGGTTCTGCACAACTATGATTTATACTCCTTTGGGGCAAGTTGCTGGTCTGTCTAAGGAGAGCCCCACATGAAAGGTTACTTGGTTAAAAAGGCAGTTTCTGCTGGGTGTAGTGGTGCATGCTTGTGATCTTAGGAGGCAGAGGAAGTTAGAGGCCAGCCTGAACTACATAGACCCTGTTTCAAAAGCAAAAACAAAAACCAGAAAACTAGAAATTAGAGTAGCCCAAATATCGGGAGAAAAAAAAATTCATGAAGAAGTAAATCAGAGAACTTAGAGACTGTATCACTGCCAGTAAAAATATTTACAGGGGCAGGGATATAGCTCAGTGGTAAAGCACTTATGTAGCATGTGCAATACCCTGGGGTCTATCCCCAGCATTAGGAAAGAATTTTAAAGGATTCTTAATAACTTGTTGGAAGCTTATAAGTATTTAGAAAAAGTAGCATGTAAGATTATACTCCATATAGATCAAAAAAGTCTACTTGGATCTCCCATATGTCATAACTTCCCCATAGAAGGTCGAAGGCATGTCTTGATAATAATTCTAAAAATCAAGCTTTCTTGATGGTCCTATGATTAGGAAAAGGGAACAGATTTTCTGCTGGCTTGTAGATTATTTCCTATTAAGACTCTATTCTGTCTACATATTCCTACAGGAAAGGCTAGGCACTGGGAACATTGCTTGATGAGGAGACAGGTAAACAAACAAAAAAGGTGTCTGTGTTCCAGAGGCTCCAGGAAGCAGGTGTTGGGTGGGTCTGAGCCCCGAACCAAGTTGGAGTGTTAGTGCATCCAACAGGGAGGTCAGATCCATTCCCGAGTGGAGTTCCTTGGTGCTGGGCTCTAGGCTTTGTACTTTCCCACCTATTGCGGTGATGAAGCTCTTCTCATTAGAGTGTCCCATTTGTATTGGGACCTTGCAGACTTAATAATCTTAATGATAGAAGCACTTCCTGATAAGAAAACCACATCCATGGTCAGGGAACACTTTCTTTTTACTAGCAGTAACCAAAAGGCACGCATGGTTGTAGGCACATGAATACGATCTGTCTCCCTCCGCCTCACCCCCGCTTCCCCATCCCTTCCTTCCTTCCTTTACTTCCATTTTTTCCTCTTTCTTACATGATGTTGGGGATTAAACCCAGGACTTTCAGACCAACCTACATCCCTACTGTTTTTTTTTTTGAGACAAGGTCTCACTAAGCTGCACATACCTGTGATCAAACTTGTGATCCTCTTGTCTCAGCTGCCCAAAGAGAGCTGGGCTTATAGACATCACCACCACTCCGGGCTTCATACATTTTTAATATTTAGTGAATTACCATAGGAATGATACATGCCAACTCAGTATAGCCTGGGTAGGAAGGGTTCGTTTGTGTGCTTTGCAAAATACATTTGTAAATATGCAAATGCTTACTCTTTTGTTATTTGTCTTAGTGGCTCGACATTGTCTACCCCCAGGTCGTGCAGTCTTGGAAAGATAAATAAGCTCTGGAGATAACCTTGTATTTAGCTTTCTGCCCCCAGGCTCCTTTCTGAACTCTAAAGACCGGCCCTACCTGCCCTGTCCTGCAAGCTGATAAAGGGTATGAAGATAATCATAGAAAAAGTGCCTGCCAAGGTCGCCCGGGCAAGGCCTTTGGCTGCTGCTGCTTGAGTTTTGTCAAGATTTCACACCTCCTTTCTGTTGTCACAACCTCCTCTTGCTTTTCCTTCTACTCTGGTTTATGTACGGTTTTAGGGATAAGAGCCTATTAAATGTAACCCAGTTTACCAGCTACCGCCACCTAGCCACATCTACGCAGGAAGTTGCATCCTCAGGATTCTTTCTTTAAAGAGCTTTGAGAGTTTTGGACACTGTGTGACACTATAAAAGTAATTCCTCATGGTCACATGACTAGCACGAGGTATAATTTTAAAATGCAGTGTTTAAAATTTAAAAAAATTATTACAGTAAAAGACATTGCCATGACACCTCCCACCCAATACTCCCCTTCACTTCGAACACACCCACTGTCACTGCCGCTTTCTGAAGCAATGTTGGAAGCCCTTTCGTGAATGTCTTATGCTGTGCTATTGTGGCTGCCTCGATGTCCTTTTTAAATCAATTAAAAAAGTTTACCTTCCATGGTCATTTTGGCTTTAGGGAAGAGCCGAAAGTCCCTGGGTGCTAGATCCAATGTATAAAGTGAGTAAGGACGCTCCGTGATGTGTCATGAGCCTGCTTTTCTATTAGATAGTGCTCGGTGACAGTATTCACCATGTTATGAAAATTTGTTCCTAGAATTTGCAGCAAGTTTTTAAACTGAAAATGTGGAGCAGGAGAGACAATGTGACTAACCAGTGTTCTGTATTTCTTAATTTGCTTTGAGGATAATATAGAGGTGTCACAGCCTGTTTTAAACCCTAAGCTGGGTTTTAACAGGTAGGATCCTGGGTTGACTCCCCTCCTCTCCAGTCCTGGCATGTGCAGGAAATACAAATTTACTTTAATAGAAGCTTACATTAAATACAATTTTTAAAGTAAACTGAGAATTAAGCATTTTCTTAAATACAGTATTTGTCCTTGGATTCTGTGCATTACCCTGGTTGAGGTGTGTCTAAAGTCAAGATGCAAACGGCATTTAAACACATTGTCCACCTGTTTTAAAGAGTTTTAAAACATCTTTTATGGAACAGGGGATGTAGCTCAGTGGGAGCACACCTCCCTAGCATGCATGAAGCCCTGGGTTCAAACTTCATTGCCACCAAGAAAAAAAGAGGCTACTGTGCTTGCCCCCAGTGGCTCATGCCCCCTCTGGAGCATCCCAGTTCTTCAGACTTCCACATTTTTATGGAGCAGGGAAGCCTGGAAGCCTGAGGGAGGCTACTTGGCTCTGTAGCTTCTCTGAGGCACATTCCCAGGAAAGTGTCTTTACCCCAGGTCCTGTGCAGCCTTATATCCCACCACTGACAGATTCCGCAGATGCACTAAAGCAAGCATCAAAGCAAGAGGTGCTCCCCAGCAGGACACATCTGAACACACATTTCACTGCAGGTGCTGTTTGATACACTTAATCATAGATTGAGAGCCAAATAAAGGATGAGAGTCCCCTTTATTTCTTTGTCTGTTGAAGAATTTGTAAAGACCTGAGCAGAAAATGTAAGCCCGCACCTATTGTTACCTCTGCAGTCCAAAGGTGTTGATCTAGGCAGAGGTCTGTGGGCCTAAAGATTTTAAGGGAGAGGCCAGGTGTGGTGCATGCTTATAGTCCCACCACTTGGGAGGCTGAGGCAGGAGAATTGCTGAGAGTTAGAGGCCAGCCTGGGCTATATACCAGATCCTGACTTAAAAACACAAAAACAAAACATCTTAAGGGAGGAGGAAAACAGTGTCACCTTGTCTCTTTCTCAGCTGTGCCCCTTCCTTTGCCAGAGGGGGGTGACAGGTCCATTGCAGTTCTGAGTACTCTGGACTCTGAGTTGAACAGCCAAGACTGGGAAGTGGAAGGGACACCAGTCATAATACCATAGGTACTCTTTTTGTCGATGAAGAGACTGAGGCAAAGCTAAGGAAAGAAATTCAGTGACTTGTCCAAGGATGGCTCATATGCATTTGGTCAATAGCAATGGAGCTTTGCTAACAGGATGTTTGCTCTGTGTATTCAGACCCTTAGCACATGTGAAAGAACCACTCTGCAATGCTAGGAATATGGGACACCAACTCCAGGTTCCTAGAACCCTTCCACATGAGGCTGAGAAGATGACAGGCCAGTGTTAAGGGCCAGCAGTGTCCCTTCAGCACGCTGAAGAGAAGAGAAGCCTAAGTCCTGTTGGTCAGCCGTGCAAGTCAATCCCAGCTGGAAGCTAACTTTTCCAGAAATGGGGGGGGGGGGGGCACCATCAGCAGAGACTTTGAATGCATTCAGTCTCAGTTTAAAAAAATAAGAGCCCATCACATATGGACAGATTCTTGAGCATAGAACCCAGACATAAAGGGTTTCTTAAACTAAGCTGCATGCTGTCACCGAAGCTGGAATTTTGGTCCTGTGTATTTGGTACCAACTGCCAGAGTTGCTTAAAAGCTATGGGATGAGCCTGCCCTCTAGTGGGCCAGCTGGGTCATTGGTCTAGCCAGGTTCTTGGCTAATGTGCTTTCTCAGACAATGAAGTGACAATTAGTGTGGAAAGAAATCAGATTTTATTCTTGAGCACTTGGACTCACAGTGTTCTGTTGACCTCTAAGCCATCATTTTCCATTGTATCGCATGCCAGTGTTGGGGTTTTCGCCCTACATATTTTAGAGGAATTACCTTTCAAAGAAGATTCAGGCTCCTAAAAGCAAGGGTCTGCCTTATGTCTTTTTCTTCCACACCTTGTACCCTGTTGCTCACAGCTGGACATGAAATTGAAGGTTAATTAAGAGGTGAGTCCTCCCCATGCTCCCCACCCCTCAAAATAGAACCTTGTCACTTCTCATTTGTTTTCAACCTTCCAGTCCCATCTCTCTGATCTATAGTTCCACAAGTGGTTGAATCATTTGAATCCCTCAGAAAGCTTATAGAACACAGTTTCCTGGGCCTGACTCCAGGCCTGCTGAATCAGTCTCTGTGGTTTGAGCCAGGAAATCTGCTTTTACAAACTTCCCAAGTGGTTTTTGATGTGTAGCCAGGTTTGGCAGCCAAGTGCTCTAAATCCCCATTTACAATGATTTCTCATACATTCTCCTCCACCCATAGCGTCTCCAAAGGTCTTCAGCATGTGTCACCTACTAAAATTGACTATTTTGAGGTAGTACACATGCCATTCTAACTAGATGACATGGGATGGAAGAAAGGACCTCAAGAAATGAACTAAAGGCATTTGCTTTGGTTGCCAGGAGCTCTGTGTTCATAGCAGAAAATACTAAGACAAACACCTCTGTGTAGACTGGGAAGCTTGTTTATTGATAGTTTGTTTTTCATATTTGGGCTGATTAGGGAGACAAAGGCTTATTGAGCAGTAATCAGTTACCTATTTCTACTTATTCTAACTCGTCTGCTTCTTGGATAGCACTCAGGTAGGTGGCACTATCTCCTTTTTAACAGGTGGGAAAGTTGAGGCTTAGGAAAGTTGGGTAACTTGCACGAAGTCACATAAGTTCATTGCTGTCAGAATCTGCATTTGAGCACAGGCCTGATCTCTAAGGCTGGCATTAGGAAAGTAAGGGGACCGAAGTTGCCAACCTGCTCTTTTTCTCTCCCCCAGGCCAAGCGCGCAGTGCAGCGGGGAGCTACTGCAGTCATCTTTGATGTATCTGAAAACCCAGAAGCCATTGACCAGGTAAATCTATACCAATCCTGTGGTCTCCTGGAGAGTCACTTCCTTCAGTTAGCCTGGCAGGCCATAGTCATGCCACCCTCCTGCGGAGCCTCTGCCCCTTCTGCTGAAGTGAGATGAGTGTTTGGACATCATACCCAAGGGAGCTATATGGGGGGGGGGGTCCATTAAGAGCCAGAGAGTTGGAAATGGGGGACATTTTCAAAGACTCTTCTGGGGTGTCAGCCTGTCTTACAGTGAGCCATGCTCTTCTAGGAATCCCCAGGGTTCAAAGATTTTCAGACAGGGATTTGGTGTTCTTTTCCTTCAGGTTTTTTCTTTTTCATGCCTCCCCTCACCCGCCTCTAGTGCTGGGGGTGGGAGTCACACCCAGGACAAGCACTTTGCCACCAAGCTACATCCCCAGCCCACTCTCTCTCTTCCTTTTTAAAGTAAGCACATATTTTAACCAGAGCTCTCTCTTCTTCAGCTAAACCAAGGTTCAGAAGATCCACTTAAGAGACCAGTGGTATATGTGAAGGGTGCAGATGCCATCAAGTTGATGAACATTGTCAACAAGCAGAAAGTGGCTCGAGCAAGGATCCAGCACCGCCCTCCTCGAGTGAGTGTCCACACTCGCCAGCCCAGGCCCCGCAGTTTCTCTGCCACTACCTATGCTTATGTACCTTTTAGGCTTTGGGCTTTCTCTCTGTCTTAAAATGCGAGTGTGGGCCACAGATACAGCTTAGTGGCACAGCGTTTGCCTGGCAAGCACAAGATCCTAATTCCCAGTACCCGCCAAAATAAAAATAAATAAAATAAAATAAAATGCCAGTGTACCCTAGGTTCCTGCAGGTCTAGTGCTCCTACAGAGCAGGAGCTGGGAAGAAATTTCACCTATATTCCTTTATAGGGAATTTGAAAATAGATGCACCAGAAATGGATGATGTGTGCTAAGAAGTCAGTCTCTGGTCTCTTCCAGCTGGCATTTCTCTTGATAGCCTGTCATTTGTCCTTCTCCTTTCCTGCCCTACCCTGAGAGCACACTGAGGAGAATTGCAGGGGTAGATTCAGCATCTGGTTTCCTGTGCCCCATCCTTCCACTTGACCTAGGCACTAGAGAAAAGGCCTGGACTTCTTCCTAGAGGGCAAATTATTTTACCAAGACTGCCCAGCTCATAGCTGAGTCTGGAAAAGTTAGCTTTCAGCTGGGATTGACTTGCATGGCTGACCAACAGGACTTAGGCTTCTCTTCAGTGTATTGAAGGGACACTGCTGGCCCTTAACATAGGCCTGTCATCTTCTCCTTAACCTCAAGTGGAAAGGTGGGTTCTAGGAACCTGGAGTTGGTGCCCCATATTCCTAGCATTGTTTCCGCCTCCCGAATAGTGGGATGTTCCCATGTAGAGCTGTTCTTTCACATGTGCGAAGGATCTGAATACACAGAGCGCCTTGTTAGCAAAGCTCTGTTGCTGTTGACTAGATGCATGTCCTTGGTGAGACAGCTTCAGGCTTAGGAGGCAGTGTGCTAGTGTGCTGTGAGGAAAAAGCCAAGAACTAAAACTAGAGTGGGAGTTTGCAGAACTGACTTGCTGGCCTCTTTTTAAAGGAAAAAAAAAAACGCTTTGGTAGATATGATTCATTGTAGTGGAAGCTGTTTTTGTGGAAGCAGCACACAATTTTCTGAGTTGTTGTAGACCATTAATTACATGGTTAGTAATCACTGTTCCCTCAAAACATGACACTTACTCCTTTGTCCCATAAATGTGATTATTTGTGTGTGTGTGGAAAGGTCTTTCCTACTGGTTACAACTAACTTTATGCTATTCTGTGGGAGCCCAGGCTGTTTGGTTTTGTTTTGTTTTGTCTGTTTGTTTTTTGAGACAGGTCTCACTGTGCAGTTCAGGCTGGGCTTGAACTCACTATGTAGCCCAAACTGCCTCAAAACTCAGCAGCAATCCTCCTGCTTCAACCTCCTGAATGCTGGGATTATAGGCATATACCACCAAGCGCAGTGGCAGGCTTTACGAGTACTGACTATTGGACCATCTGGCTGAAAGCACTGCCAGACCCGAGCACTGCCTGGGCCCCGAGAACATGCTGTTTTTGTGAGCTAAGCCCTAGGCGTTCCCTGCATGGTGAGGGGACTCTTGCCCCACTCCACCAATCCTTGTCCCAAGTAGTGCCAACAGCCTGTGTGTGCCTGTAACCAAGAGGAGTGGCTGAGGTCGTATCTGTGTTCTCTTCCAGCAGCCCATTGAGTACTTCGACATGGGCATGTTCCTGGCTTTCTTTGTGCTGGTCTCCTTAGCTTCCCTCATCTTCCTTGTCAGAATCAAGCTGAATCAGCGACGTCAGGTAATCCCTAAAGCAGCTCCAGAGTGTTGGCCTGGTTACCTCGTTGCTAGTGAAAGTCAGGGCTGTGGTCAGCCCGCCGTCTGTGGGCCTGAGCGCCCAGCTGGTCTTGCACTGTCTTCAGTGTTCCGAAAGGCTAGGCCTATAGAAACCCTCCACTGTAGATACTTTATCAAAAGAAGTGTTTAAATAAATGTTCCAGTGGGGCCTTATTGCCTTGCTTCTCATCAGGAGCACTTGGGAGCCTGGTGGAAATGCAGTCTCAGGCCCTGCTAAATCCAGTCTGAATTTGCAAAGCCCTCTGTGTGATTCTGGAACAACAGAGTAGCCACCGTAGTGCCCTAACTAGCACATTGCTATGTATTTATAAGAAAGAAAGATTTTGGAGCAGAATATAGTGAGAAGGATGAACAGGAAGCAGACCTCTGAGATGTGTGGTATTGTGACATCTCAGGAGAGAGATGGTGCTGCATATGGTGGTGATCTTTCAAGAGGAGAAATGCTGAAGTTCTCATGAGGCTTAGAGGGCCACCCCTGCAGCACAGGGACTGATGTTTACCTACTACATCCTGCATGCCTGTGGCCAAGGCCACATATGTTGTCTCATTTGCCCTCACAGCTTCTTTCAGCATCTGGGACACACCTTTGGTGGAAAGCAGGGTCTCGTGGCATTGGGAAACAGTAGGGGGAGGTAACTGAAGGACATGTCTGCCTGCACTCTGAAGGCGAGACTACTTGTGGGAAGCCTGGGCTGATGTCCTGGGCACGCCGGGGGCTTGGAAAATACATGCTGTGGCAGTCAGATATCTCAGAGTGATGCTTCAGAAATCTGTTCTGGCTGGATGGAGCCTAGTGTTTGTCCCAGCACATCAGGTGTCATGGCACTGGGGTTGACCACTACCATTAATGTGCGCCAGACTCTAACACTGACCGTGTTCTGCCGTGCAGAATTCCATGAACAGGCTGGCTGTACAGGCTTTAGAGAAGATGGAAACCAGAAAGTTCAACTCTAAGAGCAAGGGGCGCCGAGAGGGGAGCTGTGGGGCCCTGGATACCCTGAGCAGCAGCTCCACATCTGACTGTGCCATCTGCCTGGAGAAGTACACCGACGGAGAGGTAGTGGCAGAGGCAGGGCCTGTCGTGGGGGGGGAGGGTGGAGACAGACCAACAGAGGTGCCCATGGCCACAGTCTTCCCACAGCTTTGCAGCAGCAAAGAAGAGCAAGAGCACATGGTAGTGGATGGCCTGAGATGTTCTTACTATTTCTCCTGGGATTGGGGTAGGGGCTACGGCACTTTCTAGAGGATCACAGTGAACGTAGGTGACTTCAAAAGTTGACTGGAAATATATGTGAGAATGTATCTGGTTTTAAGAACATTCACACTTGTTAACTATTCTCAAATTCTTCTGACAATTCTAGTAATAGGTATATTTTATGCAAAGAGACAAGGGATTTGTTGTCCTCCCCATACTCCTTATTTTGAAAGTTTCAGTGCTTCAGAAGAATTGCAAGAATAGGACCATGAACAGCATAGATTATTCATCAGAATCACTTATTGGTAATACTTTGGCTGCTACCCATGCTTAATCTCTGGATAGAAGCATCCATACATACACTTTGGGAGAGCAAGGAGCAAACCACTTGAGAATTTTAGGCATTTGATGCCCCTTTGGTAAAACTATTCCACCACTTCTTAAACTGCTGAATGAAAATAAGTTTTTACAGAAGTCTCTGAAATAATAGATTCTTGCATGAGCTGTGTCTTGCATGAGCTGTGGGGTAGATTACTTCTAACCCTGGCCTGAGTGGAGTCTTAACTTTGTGAGCTTGGGAAGGTGACTTCATTCTCTGTGTCTGCTTGTGACATGGGCTTGACCCTGACTAGCATCCCAGGTGATTGTGAAGACTATGTGAGAAAATGGAGGCAGACCACTTGGCACCCTTTCAGGCATAGTGCTAATTATTAATTTGAATATTGCTGTGTTGGACTGGTGAGAAAATGAAAAGACAAAGTAAAATTAGGAAATTTGGAGACTGCTTAGGCTTGGGAACTCCATAGGGTGTTCCACCCCAGAAAAATCCATTGCGTTCTCTCTGTAGGGTCCACTGACAGAGGGGACTGGAGAATTCACCCCTTTGCCACCTTCCCTGTCAATCACAAATCCCAGGCACTTTTTTTACTGTTTGTCTCCATTAGCACAACTTGGAGGCAAATACTCATCCCACCAGAAGACCTGCATACTACTTGGGGGTGTCCCTAGCTCTCTGTGCCCACAGCCCCCAGGCTTCATACGCTCATTAGCACAAGGCTTTAGTCTTGGCTATGTGGAGCCGTGAATGGATGCGTATGCCCTCCAGCTCCCTCAGAGGGGGCTCCGTGTGCTCTCATTCCTTTAGCACTGAGCGCTGCAATGGACAGGTCCCTCCTGCATAGAACCTGTGTGTGGGCCCTGCCTCAGGAAATGGGGCTGACCTATAGCTGGAGGTAGGGAAGAGAGTGGGAAGTATGTTAGTCAGCTTTCCATCACTGTAACAAACGCCTGAAATAACTTAGAAAAGGTTTATTTTGGCTCACAGTTGGAGGTTTCAGACAATGATCAGTTGGCCCTATTGCTTTGGGCCTATGGTGAGGCAGCACATCATGGCAGGTGCACATGGTAGATGAAAACCTCTTACTTCACAGCCAGCTCATGAAAAAGGAAAGAGGAGCCTGGAGCCCCCCACCCTCCCTCGAGGGCACACTTCCGGTGGCCTCTCAGTAGTGCCAAGCGGGGTACGAAGCTTTTAACACATGGGCCTTTGAGGGCTACTTAAGCTCCAAACTGTAAGAGAAAGTCACGAACAGTGGACAGGTCTCCTCAGTACGTATTAGGCTCTGCAAAAAGAAGCAGGTATGGGGCTGGAAGCAGAACTGCCCCGCTCTGCCCCCATGCCCTCTCTTCAGGCTCTGTCTTCTCTCCCTCTCTCAAGGAGCTTCGAGTTATCCCCTGTACTCACCGGTTCCACAGGAAATGCGTGGACCCATGGCTGCTGCAGCACCACACTTGTCCCCACTGTCGGCACAACATCATAGGTAATTGTCACTTGTCTCAGTCATTGCTGAAGGGTCACATCAGAGAACACTGTCCCTGCAAAGTGCCTGGCAAGTATGTGAGACATGCCCCGGGCTCAGGAGCTTACAAAACCACCATAGCATTGCCTCCTGGCCTTGAAAGCATGGTGGTCATGGAGGTTGGCTGCACAACGCCAAGAGGAGCTTGACATTAAGAACCACTCTAAAGGGCCTTGGAGCGTAGTGCAGAGGTGGAGCATGTGTCTAAGTGTACTCAAAGCCTTGGGTTCTTTTTTTTTCTTTTAAAGGCCTTGGGTTGTATTTCTTACACACCCTGCCAAAAATTGCCTCGAGTTCAGGTTCTGGCTTCACATTAAATGAGAAGGTGGCCCTTCCTTGCCCCTCCATGCCTGAAGCCTCTAATCTTATTTGCAGGATGATGATAGTGATGCCTGCCCATGCCCAGATCACAGATTTGTTCCCAGGGGCCATGGCAGGGGATGGGTATACTGTGACAGTGTGAGACACTGCTCCTCTGTTCCCGCGTCTTGGGACAGAGCAGGCAGCACTGCCATCTTTGTCTCCTTGGTACTCTTGTCAGCCAGAGCAGTGGGTAGGTGGGAAATGGGCTCTTACGGAAGTGGCCACCTTTCACAGAAAGGCTGGCTGTCCCCCTGCCAGCCTAACTGACCTTGCTGACCGCGGAGAATGTGGTGGGGTGGCGAGAACAGGCACCCCGGCACGTGGCCGTTTTTCATGCCTCCGGACCTTGGCACCAGCACGCTTGGCCTTGTTTACCTTGTTGCCTCTACCTCTCCGCAGAACAAAAGCGAAGCCCAGGTGCCGTGTGTGTGGAGACGAGCAACCTCGCACGCGGTCGGCAGCAGAGGGTGACCTTGCCAGTACATTATCCTGGTCGCGTGCACAGGACCAACGCCGTCCCAGCCTACCCCACAAGGACGAGCATGGACTCCCACGGGAACCCTGTTACGCTGCTGTCCACGGACCAGCATGGGGAGCAGAGCCTCTACTCTCCACAGACCCCCACCTACATTAGTGGCTACCCACCCCTACACCTGGACCACACCCTGGCTACTCACCGCTGCGGCCTGGAGCACCGAGCATACTCACCAGCCCACCCCTTCCGCAAGCCCAAGTTCAGCAGCCGCGGCTTCTCCAAGGCAGCTTGCTTCTCCCAGCATGAGACCATGTACCAGCACTACTACTTCCAGGGCCTCAGCTACCCGGAGCAGGAGGGCCAGCCCCCACCTAGCCTCCCGCCCAGGGGCCCATCCCGTGCCTTCCCATCCAGTGGGGGCGGCAGCCTTCTTTTCCCCACGGTGGTGCACATGGCCCCACCCTCCCACCTGGAGAGTGGTAGCACGTCCAGCTTCGGCTGTTACCACGGCCACCGCTCCATGTGCAGTGGCTACCTTGCCGACTGCCCGGGTAGTGACAGCAGCAGCAGCTCTGGCCAGTGCCACTGCTCCTCCAGTGACTCTGTGGTGGACTGCACTGAGGTCAGCAACCAGGGTGTGTATGGGAGCTGCTCCACTTTCCGCAGCTCTCTCAGCAGTGACTATGACCCCTTTATCTACCGCAGCCGGAGTCCCTGTCATACCAGTGAGGCAGGGGCTTCGGGCAGCTCCAACCGAGGGCCTGCCATGTGCCTGGAGGGCTCCCTACCACCTGAGGAGCTCCTAGCAGCACATAGTCATGGTGCTGGAAAGGGAGAGCCATGGCCAGGCCCTGCCTCTCCCTCAGGGGACCAGTTGTCCACCTGTAGCCTGGAGATGAACTATAGCAGTAACTCCTCCCTGGAGCACAGGGGGCCTACCAGCTCTACCTCAGACGTGGGGCTTGAGGCTTCTCCCAGGGCTGCCCTGCACCTCAGGAGGACCTGGAAGGGGGGCCGAGAGGTGCCGTCGTGTGTTTGCTGCTGTGAACCTCAGTCCTTTACACTGGGGCCTGGAGCAGGAGCAGCTGGCAATGGCAGTACCTTGTTCCTGAGTGCCCCCCTTCATGAGGGCTGCGGCCACACTGGAGGGGAGCTACAGCCAGGAAGCTCCCAGGGCCTGTATGGCCTTCACCCAGACCATTTGCCCAGGATAGATGGGGTAAAGTATGAGGGCCTGCCTTGCTGCTTCTATGAAGAGAAACAAGTGGCCCACGGTGGAGGAGGGGGCAGCGGCTGCTATACTGAGGATTACTCGGTGACCGTGCAGTACACACTTGCTGAGGAGCCCCCACCCAGCTGCTATCCAGGGGCTCAGGACCTTAGTCAGCGCATCCCCATCATTCCAGAGGATGTAGACTGTGACTTGGGCCTACCCCTAGACTGCCAAGGGACTCATAGCCTCAGCCCCTGGGGTGGGACGCTGGGCCTGGATGCTCTGCGGCCCCACAGGGGTGTGGGGACAGCCCAGGAAGAGGAGCAGGCTCCATGCTACCAGGCTGATGTGCCACTGCAGCCTGCTTGTCCTCCGGAGGAGGCAGGTGCCACCAAGGCCAGCCTCCCCAGTGACCCCCAGGACACTCAGGAGTCCAACGCCCCGGGTGCTGAGGCTGCAGGTAAGAGCAGGCATTTCCACGGGAGGGCCCTTCTCAGTCCTTTTCTTCCTCCATGCCCTTGGTGTTAAATAGCATCTGTACCTGATAATGTATGTCATTCCCCAGCTTCACTCCTCCTTGAGTTTCATATCTACTGAGCCTGTTTCCATGACCTTTCAGTCTCTACCAAGCAAGGCTCATAAGCATCTGCCCTATCATGTCCACACCAGTGTCACCTTTTCTGCACACCCCACCCCAGTCGTCTCATTCCAGCCCATTCCTCCCCATGCAAAGGCAGAGGTAGTCTCCTGTTACAGTGCTTGCCTTCTGTTCCTCTTGGGAGGCAGAGTGGCCTTTTTGAGAACAAAAGTTGATGTCTTTACAATAGAAAACTCTTTAATGACTTGTCATTATCTAGAATCTTTAAAATGTCAACTAAAGCCAGGTGTGGTGTTGCATACTGTAATCTCAGTACTTGGGAGGTTGAGGCAGGAAGTTTGCTGTGAGTTCAAGGACAGCCTGGGTTACATAGTGAATTAAAGGCCAACCTGAAATACATAGGGAGACCTGATCTCAAAATACAGACAAAAAAACAAACTCTTCACACAGCTCACTGTGATCTGACCCCTGCCTGCCCATCCAACCAGTGCCTCTTCTGTTCTCTTTGCTTGCTGCTTTAGCATCCTGTGGCCTCTTTCCAGTCACCAAGAGGCCAACCTCATCCTAGCCACCATACCTCTCCTTTAGTTAAGTCTTCCAGATCTGAATGACCCTCAACCCCCAGCCAAGGACCCTCACTGAGGTGACTTTGTGGGGAGCTCTGTACCATTCTGAGGGGGCCTTCCTTGCTTTTGCAGCACCTGCAGCTGTGCCTGGCACACACTAGGACCTAAGATCACTTTTGTATGCTGTAGTTTCATGCCTCTAAAGGGTTCCAGAAAGTTCTGCATATGCAGATGAGGGGGGGATGGCCCCCAGCACACCATTACATTCTCAGCATAGACTGAGCCCCTCTTGGAAGAAGAGGCCTGCTTCAGCCCTTGATTGTAGACACAGTCCACCCCCCACTGTGAGCTGTCACTTTCTGAGGGCCTGCCCAGCATGCACAGAGAACAGGGGCACTAGAGTCCCTTGTCTGGTCCCTGTGCACTGTGCCCAAGGCCTGCAGCGCCAGTTCCCTCCCCTGATGATTGTTCTCCCTCTGTCTCCCAGGACCAGGATCTTGCCCAGCAGAAGGCAGCGGCATGGGAGCCTGAGCTCAGATGGAACTCTTAATGAAAGTTGGGAACTGTTGGACTCTGACTTCCTTCAAAAAAAAAAAAAAAGAAAGAAAAAGAAAAAAAAATTTTTAGCTTTGACAAACACATAAAAGTGGTAATAAAGAGAGCCCTCCTTCCAACCCAGAATGTGAGCCGCCTGTGGCAAAAGCCTCCTCTCCCATTAACAAGCCAACAGACAAGATTCTGAGTCCTTTGACTCTTTTGTTAACATGTTGTTATTCTGTCTTGTAAAATGTGTGCTTGGGGTTACAAGGTGTGTGGGATCGAGTTCTCTGCTTTGTTTCTTTTTTAAAAAAGATATTATATGTAAATGTAAAAAGTTATTTAAATATATATATTTTAAAGAACCTTAACCACCAATTTTGCTGAAAAAAAAAATCACTGCTGCATTAAATGAACCACATCATGTGTAGATACTGTTGTCTCCCTTGAGGGAGCTCAGGCCTTTGAAAAGCTCAGGGCTACACCTGCCTTAGAAAATGAACCAGAAACTTGAAGTAAAACTAGTTAATATGGGTACAAACTCTGAGGAACAATGCAAAGCTGCCTGTTTTATCCAAATGGACAAAATGTCAGGGTTTCTTGGAAGCTGTGCCTCTCCAGCCTGTACCTTCAGATAGGTGATGGAAATGGCTAGGAATAGGCCAGAAAGTCTGCAGCATGCGGGAGCTGGGTTAAACCATTGCTGCACAAGCCTCAGCATGACAAGGATGGTTCCTGCCCAGTGTCCTCCATCTGTCCCTTTGGGTCATCCCAAACAAGCGCACAAGTCCTGGTCTTGGCAGAGGTCCAGATCGTAAGGGCAGTGTTCTTGAGGTTCTTTAGGCAGACTGTGACTCCTGGGGCAGAGAAGAGAAAGCTCTGCCTCTGTGTTCTTGACTCTGGATTCCTTTGGAATTACATTTTGGGCTTCCTGCCCCTGGCTGCAGAAATGGTTAGAGAACATGGGCGAACACCCAGCAGGAGTGCTGTCTTTGTGGCCTTGGTGTCTAGTGGGGCTGGGGGAGATTGAGCTGAGTACCCACAGCACCATACCCTTCGGGGGAGGGCACTCCTGCCCTTCGGGAGAGGGCACCCCTGTGCCTGTGCTCTGTGGAGGAGGAGCCGGGCACCTTTGGCTGCTGCTTCCTTGGGCTGCCTTCCTTGGGGTGGGGGCTCAGACCCCACGGGGAAGGGGTGCCCTGAGCTCCCTCTGATACTTTGCCCACCCTGTTGCCCCACCGAAACCCCACTTCAGGGTTATTCAGCCCTCTGCCTCATGGCTGAAATTCCTCATCTCGCCTGCAAATGTCTCCTATCTATCTACCTAATGCACTATTATATATTGATTCTCCATGAGACAGACTATCAGGTAGTTTAGACCCAAAGGGTGGGTTTTTGTATATTTTTCCAGCCTTTGTTTTTTTAAGGGGCGGGGCGAGTTAAAAACCCAAACCATTTTTAAAAAGAGATGTTTCATTTTTAAAAGGGAGAGACTATTTAAAACTACTTCAGATCAGGGATTGTTATCCTTTTTTGTCCAGTGTATTCCTTCTTGTTCTTAATCCCCCTGCTTAGAGGAAACTAGTCACATTAGCCCCTTATGTTCACTAACTCTTCTGATCACTTTTTTTTCTTTCATTTAGCAGATAGTTGTTGCCTTCTGAAAGAGTGTGGCTCATTGAGTATCTAAAAGTTCATTTGAGAACAGGAACCTTGGGACCTGGCTCCTATAGGTGGGGAGAGGGATCACCCTGGGGTGTCAGAAGACTTATTAACCCCTGTCCAGTCAGGCACTCAGGAAGTCAGCCCAGGGTCCAGACTGGAACATTTTGAATAAAAGTCTCACTATATCAAAATATTTTTAAGACCCCAACCTATTACGAGGAAATTATTTCTAGCCAGGATTTGACAGAAATCCCAACATCAAGCCATTGTTGATCAAGCCATTTGCCATTTAGGAACTCAGAATGGTGAGAATTATCCTCTAGCCTCTGGGGTACACTCCCTCGGGGGCTGCTCCCCTGGGCCGTGCCCAGCACACCTGTTGATGAGGGTGTGAGAAGCTCCTAAGCTGTTGACATGGGATCAGGGCCGCCTTTATTTCTGGGGCCAGGAGTAGCAGCTGCTAAGAACAACAGCTTGCATTACATGGTTTTGGGGAGGGGGTGGGTCGTGACTTTTAACATGAACTGCAAAAAGCAGCTTCTCATTGTTGAATTCTTTTTGTTTGTGGTTTTGCTTTTTTGTTTTTAATGCCTTTGAGTGCATATTATCTTCCTTTTTTGAAACCCTACTCCCAGAGCAGCTTTCTTTAGCCTTGGCTAGAAAACCACCCCTGAGTAGCCTTAAGCAGTAAATAGACGAGAGAATTTAGCTGCCAATGGACTTATTAAAATTAATGTACCAGTTTTCACTTGAAAGTGATAACTATAGACAACAGTAAACATTTAATTTTTGTACTTTATAAATGGAAGAAAAAAATGAACATTTACAAAGTAAGCATCATCTTTCAAGTTTGAATTGGTTCATCAAACGGGAAGGTCACCAGAGTAAAATAACCAACTATCTTATTGCTTCGCTCTTTTAATCAAATGAGCTGTCTTTGAAGTTCGAAGGTTCCAATTATGGTGATAAGCACCTTTGTGATGTGTGGTAGTTATATAGCCAGGGAAACAGAGCATCTCACTTTCCACTGGGAACCACTCCATCCCCCAAATTGGGATGTGACAGTAGGGCAAGGTCTTGTGTCCTTGTCCTGGGTGTAGGACAGCCAGTCAACTGAAGAGTTCTAGAACCAGCTGAACATGGAAGTCTGAGCATTCTGACCTCCAAGGTACCTCTCTGCACACAGCCCCAGTAAGCTGGCTTTAACTTTCCTCTTCCAAGCCTGAGCTACTTTATGAAGTTCCATCTCCTGACCCATTGCTCAGACCCTCTCTTACATGCTTCTGGTCTCCACTCAAAGTGCATGCTTTTAAAATGTGGTCTAAAAAATAATTACTAATCAAGAGGATTGTCTTTTCAACAGAGCTGCCTTTTTCTGTTTATGTAAAGTTTCTTGTGTTGGTTTAACAAGGCACTATTTAAATTTTTTTAAATTTCTTTCTCCCATAGCACTTAAAATATTTTATAAAGACTTTGCTGTAAAGATTCTGTAAGAAAATGGTCTAAGGGCTCCTTTTCCAACATTACCATTTTTTTTAAAATGTTTTAAAAGCTAGAAAACAACTTATGTATATTCTGTATATGTATAGCAGCACATTTCATTTATGGAAATATGTTCTCAGAATATTTATTTACTAATATATTTATCTTAAGCCATGTCTTATGTTGAGAGTGTGACATTGTTGGAATAATCATTGAAAATGACTAACACAAAGCCTTGTAAATACATGATAATTGCACACAGATTTTACATATTTGCAGACCAAAAATGATTTTAAAACAAGTTGTAGTCTTCTATGGTTTTGTAACAAATTGTACAAATGACTGTAAAGAAAATACAATTTTATCAAGTATATGTTATACTACATTGTCATTGTTCTATTCTGTCAAGGTCTTTGGATTCTACAAGGAAGAGGTTTGTATGGACCAGTGGGGTTTTTTTCATGGTTTGTTGTTTTGGTTTTGGCTTTGGTTTTTTTCAGTACTGGGGATTGAACCCAGGGCCTTTTGTGCTGAGCTACATCCCCACCACCACCCTTGTCCTGTCTTGTTTTGTTCTGTTTTGATCAGGACTCTAAAGTTGCCCAGGTCAGCTTTGAATTTTATGTCCTCCTGCCTCAGCCTCTCAGAGTGCTGAGATTAGAGGCATGCACCACTACAGGTAGCCAATGCTTTGCACTTCAGTTTACCCATGGAAGTATCCCTATAAATTTCTTTTTATGTAAACAGAGTTTGGGCTTTGGGGAGTTCTACAGTGTCATGTGAGAACATTTGCTAGAGACTGGGGATTTATGTCCTTGACATGATGGTAGGCTTTTTGCTCGGTGCATATGTTTTCTTGGGGTTTTTTTGTTTGTTTTTGAGACAGGGTCTTGCTATGCATTCTAGGCTGGCCTTGAACGCACCCTGTAGCCCAAGCTGACCTCAAACTAACAGTGAATCCCCTACCTCTCAGGATTACAGGAATGTGCCACCACGCCCAGCTCTGCTTAGTGCATGTGGAGAAAGCTAGGGAAAGTAGTGCAGTAGTAGTAAATGGTCAAGAGCTTTGCCTGGGTGATGACACACCTATAATCAGCACTTGAGCAGCTGAGGCAGGAGGATCTCAAGTCCAAGACGAGCCTGTACAATTTAATAAGACCCCTGCTCTAAAAGCAACAAAAGCCTATGATTCACTTTCTTGAAATAGGGAAGATAGGTTGGATATCAACCTATGATTGGCATCATCATCTACCCATTCTCCTACCTGAAAACTGAGAAATCCTAAAGTCCTTGTAGGAAAAAACCTCCAAGCATCTAGCTCAAAATTACCTAATCATGTGCCAGGCATGATGGTGCAAACCTGTGTCCCAGCTCCTCCAGAGGCTAAGAGGATCATTGAGACCAGCCTGAGCAACATAATGGAACCCTGTCTCTTTGTCACTTATAATTTATCAAGCCATGCCTGGAAAGAGACTTCAGTCTTAAACAAAATCTGACAGCTGTTTGTTTTGTTTTCCTGAGAGGGTAGTCACTAATTTGAAAAGCACTCTGAGATTGCATGGAAAATGCAAAATGAGACTTATTTTTCATTTTTCAGACACCTAGCAGAGAGTATCCTAAACTCATGTGTTCCTGTTCTTATTTTTCACTTTAATTTGGGCTATTTCTTGGGTGCAGGCTCCTCACCCAGCCACTTCCCTCCTGGCTAGGGGTCCTTCTGAGCATCTTTGCTGGTGGCGGCTTGGCTGTGCAGAGCTTCCCAAAGCTTTTGTTTGATGGCCTTGCCCAGCTCCAAGTTGTACCTCTTGGGGGTTCCTGAAGGGTTCCACAGCATTGGCTCCACCACCGCATGGTATAGAGCCCGGTAGTCCTCTGTGGGGAGGCCGTGGATGGTTAGGGTGTCCTCTGACAGCTGCTGTCTCTTTTGGGTTTCAGGAAGCGATGCTTGGCCCTTCCAGGCTGGCAGCCCACTGTTCCAGGCTAGTGCTTGGGTGGCAGCCACATGTTTGGTATATCTGTCCTCAAGATCTTGGCGGGCTGTTACTTTTTTCTCCTTTGAACTTTCTTTGCTCTAGCCAGGAAGAAAGCAGAGAAGTCAAAGCTAAAACTTGAGAAGGGAGCTCAGAATAATTATCTGGGATTTGTGTCTCAAAGTCTTGATTATAGCAGCAACCAGCATTTGTCTAGCATGTTCTAGTTTTCTGAATTCCTTTGTTACACTACTATGTGTGTTCCCTATAGACCGGTGAGGTCAGCAGGAGACTTTCAAGGCTGGGAAATTGGTTCACCCAAGCCCACACAGCTAGCAAGTTGTTAACCATGCTGTCACAGGTTGTTAACCACTGCTCAGTACCACTCAGGATCCTAATTATTTACTTGGTACCAGGGTCTGTTCAAAAGCCCTTTGCATGTAGCAACTCATTTAATCTCCATGAAGCCTTCTGAGGGAAGGGTCATTCATTATATGATGAAGTCAAGGCACAGATTAAGCCCAAGATCATCCTCAGTTATGGTCAGAGTTGGGATTTGAACTTTTGACAGCCTAACTCCAAGCATTCTGCTGGTCCTCATGGAATGAAGGGCAGGGCTCAGATCAGCCAAGGTAGCTCGCTGTCCATGTGAAAACCACAGCTTACCTCAGGCATGTATATATGTGCAAATACACATGACCCAGAGCCTGGCCTTCTTGTCACCCTTCATTTCCTTTTCTGTCAAGTTCCTTTTGTGTGTGTTTATAAAGCCCTTTCATCCTTCTTTAAATCATAATAGCATGACCCCAGATATGGTACTTCCTACACTCCGTCAGTGGCCTCCACCCAATCCCAACCCTATCTTGAACTTCAGGGTTTCCTTCACTTGGTATACCTCTCTTAGATGTTGAGTGCCCTCTAGCTTTCTCTTTTCCCTCTCCCTGCCCATCCCATAAACTCCACTACTGTCCATTGTCTACC
This sequence comes from Dinomys branickii, assembly GCA_004027595.1. Classification (NCBI taxonomy): domain Eukaryota; kingdom Metazoa; phylum Chordata; class Mammalia; order Rodentia; family Dinomyidae; genus Dinomys; species Dinomys branickii. Next base: position 32,921 of record PVLD010008233.1, on the reverse strand, counting down.
TTTCTGATGCTTCTTTCTGGCTTCCTGTACCCAGGTGAATCTGGCAGCTGCCCCACTGGCCGCCTGCTCTTGAAATTGATGGAGCTTCTTCTCCTAGCCAGCTGGGTGGCTTTTGTTGAATTGTCTGTGGACTTTAATCCCTTCGAGGATTTTGCTTCTCCTAACCTGGAAGGTACTGAGCAGCATTTATCCTTCAGTTGCCGTCTGAGCACAAGTTTCACCAGGGAGAATGAGCTGGTGATTAATGGACTCTTTACCACTTCCCAACAAGAGGTGGTACGTGGCGTTGGGGCCTGGATGTCCTGCTTTGTACACATTCTAGCCATCCAGATGTTGGTGAGAGCTGGAGAGAGAACATAGCAGCCCTGAAGCCTGGTGTTCAGTCAGATAGACTGCCGGAGTCCATAGGTGGTGACGCTGGGGCCGCTTCCCACATGGAATCGATGCTAGGATGGTGGGGAGTGGGGGGGGATAAAAAACAAGCGGTTCTCAAGCAGAGACTAGCAAATCTTTGAACTCTAAATATTGATATCTTTTTATAAAGTGTTCTTTCCACCTAGATCTTTTAAAGTTTTGCTATATATCGTCTCCGCTGCTTTTATACCAAATAAGACAGAAATTTTACAAGGTTGTGATAGGCTCTTGAAGAGCGTAGCATGCTGAGGCAGGAAGCTGGGCAAGGGAAGGTTTACTAGGCATACAAGACAATTGCTGTCTGCTGGAAGAATAAGGGAATCCATAGCAGGAAAGGAGTAGGAAAGGAGGGTCACTTAAGACTCCTCTATAAGCTGTAGTCACAACTCATTTACACTGTGACACAAAGGACAGCAGGTAAGTCCTGAGAAACCCTGAAGACACCTTCCAACCATACTGCCCTGAGACAAGAAAAGCCACTAAAGAAAAAAATATAGTCGGGTCCATAAAGGTAAAGGTACAGCCTAAATGATGCTTGTCTCTGCTTCCTGGGACTAGCCAAGAACAACGAAACAATTTGGATAGATTACAATCAGATACTTAGAGACCTGGTTTTCTGAGAAATGTCATCGATAAAAAGTAAAATCACCTTACCATATTTCAGTTGCCTCAAATTTTATTTTAGCTAGCTTAGAAGGGGAAGGAAATATGTATTTCTTTTCTCTCTTTTTTTGTTTTGTTTTAATATTTCTAGTCTCCTGTCTTTCTCTGCCTCAGTTATGTATAGGCAAATTGCTGTTGAGGTTTTAGCTCGTACGTAGGCAGTTTTGAGCCATTATCTCTAGTGTTTGTGATGTCACTTTGGTTTGTGATGTGGGTGTGGCTGGGTGTTATATCATCAGATTTTTTAGTTAAATGATGTAGAAAGAAGTTCTGTTTTGTTGTACTCATAGCCTTAAGAACTTCTGAAGCCCTCAATTCCCCCAGAGTGGCTTGAGTAAAGATCCTAATGTTCTTAAGAAACATGCTTCATATGAAATGTCAAATACGCAGACCAGATTTGTGGATACAGGTAGTGAGATGCATCCCTACATGTGCAAAAGTTCCCTCCTCCGTGCACATAAAGAAGGTACTGTTAAATTCTTACAATGGCTGCCAAGGTTAGGGACCAGAAATAAAAGAACACGTTCCTATCATCCTGGGCACTTCTCCCTGTGTGTCTCTCCCAAGGAGACTACATGGTTTCTGGAATGTGGTTTTATTTTACATCCCATGGCAAATGCAGTAATTAGAGCCATTAGTGGTGTCAAGAGCTTGAAAGGAGAACAAAGACATCTCTTCTTGGGAACTCTTGGGCAATGCCCTGCTTCTTATCAGGTGCTGGTCCTGTTGGTGGTTTTGATTTTTCATATGCAAAATGCCAAAGGAGCCTCTCTCCCCAGGGAGAGGAGGGTGAAATGATGGAAAAACCGAGTATGAGTCTGGCAGGGACGCCTGGAATCGCATGTGTTGCCTGTTTGAATTTCTGAGTGTTATCCCTGGAGTGAATCAAAGCTTACAGGCAGACCACACCACAGGCTGTGGTGGAACCACCTCCAGACTGACAGCATCTGGAGCCACAGACACTTGGGAGGACAATGGCACTCATTCAGTGGTGAGCCTGGCCTCACCTCCCAAGAGGTGGGTCAGTTTTAGAGTAGGGCTTTGGAAAGGGCTTGTCTTTGGGAAGGGTTTGCGAATGTCTGCAATGAAGACTGGGCAAGCCAGTGAGCATCCTCTCCAGGCTGGTGACTCTTGGAGAGGTGACAGCATGCTCTTGAGCTACTTGAAAGTTATCATCTGCATTTAAATTCTGCCTAACAGTTATAAAAGGCAGGTGTGGAGCTGAAAAGTTGTCGTCGGGGTAGCTCTTCTGCTTCTCTTTGTTCTGGTTTTAGTTTTTGACCCCTCTTCCTTTTATTCCCTTTCTTACCTCCCTCCTTCCTTTCCTTCCTTCCTCTTTCCCCCTCCATCTCTAACTTCCTTCCCTTCCTACCCTTCTCTTCCTTTTTTTGAGACAGAGCTTCACTAAGTCACTAAATTGCCTAGAGAGTGGGCTCAAGCTTGTGGTCCTCCTACCTCAGCATGCCCAGCTTCTTTCCCCAACTTGAGTCAGGCTTTCCTGCACCTTCTCCTTCCTTCCGGATTCTCATCCATCATGTCTACTTTCCTTTTTTTGACTCAATACCAAGTGACACAGCCATGACTCTGAAGAGCACTTTGAATCTCCTTTTATCTCCAAGCTGTTCACATGGGCAGCACTCTTAATATAAGTCTTCAAACCTGATCAAAATTCTGCCTTCTCTACATTCCGTGTAACTTACTTCAATGGACTCTGTCCTATAGAGGACCTTCACCATCCTTAGAACCAACCCCATGAGGGACTTCACTTGTGCTGTTTTTCCTATGTTGAGAAAATTTGTTTTTATTCATTGTTTATCAAGGCCAGGCAATGTTCTAGGAATGTTATAAATATTGTACCATGGAATGTTGCCTACAGCCCTACGAGTGTGGATACTGTTGCCAGCCCAACATTACAGATGAAGAAACTGAGGCACACCTGTTCAAGAACCATGCACCAGGTCCCATACTTAGTAATCAACAAAGACTGGACCCAGCCAAAATCTGCACAGCCTTTGCTCGGAATCATTCACAGTTATCCCTGTAAGGCTTTTCCTCCCCTCTGTTTGGCCATCCACACACCCCTTCTGGGCCTAGTCCTCATCCTATCTTTGCCTTGAGACTCTCTGGGCTCAGGAGTTGTTCTGCTCAAGTCGGCATCCCAGACCCACTTCTCAGCCCCAATTTTCTCATCTATCCTTCTGTCACCTTTACTTTTGCTACTCTATCCAGCCTGTAAGACTCCATATTTGGAGTACGGAAGAGCCTGGCGCAGGGCTGGCCCATAGGTCTGTCCAAACTCCTGAGGCAGTCCCCGTCCTTGGGCAAATAGGCCTCAATTTCCTCATCTGTGAAATGGGGATTGTAGTAGTGCCTTGCCAATGGTTAGGGCAAGAATGGAGTGAACAAAACCCTTGGCATGATTTCTGATGCATAGTTAGCACCTAATAAGTTATGTTTTTGCACTAGGATAGGAAAAGAAAAATATCTCTCAGTTTTCCGCCTTTAGGATGGCCCAGATCGATTTGGGAAAAGAATTTGCAGAAAATAGATGCTGTTGTTATTAACATTATTAATATTGTGGCCTACTCATCTAACCCTCCCTCTAGCCCCTGCTGCCTTTGTCATAGTGATTCAATCCAAAATTTGATACTATCTGTCTCAGGCCTCTCAGGGTTATGAAGCCAGGCACTGAGCCCCGTGAAGGCTGGAAATGTTTCTGGTCTGCCTTGAGTATCACAGTGTCTCTTTGCTCATGACCCATCTTCACTACGGATGTGTGAGATTGATGGACTGAGCAGAAGCGATAGATGGACAGGAGCTACATTTCTTTTGTGGTTGTGGCAGTGTTCCAGAACAGTTCATGTTTCATTAGATGGGAAGAGAAGTGAGCAGTTGAGGACACACTAAAGAAGTAGCGAGACACCAGCAGGGAGTGTTCCCTAAAAGACTGTTAAGAATTACAAATTCAGGCTGGACCATGGTGAGTGTTTCCATTCTTGGTACCAACTTGTAGGGTTGAGGTAGTTGGACTACTATAGTGGTGCTTTTTCTCAGTTTGATGCTCCCATGAAGCTTTTTCATTGTATTCTTGCTGATTTTGGTCTGTTAACCTTTATTTTCCACCCATCACTTGGAGTTCTGCTTCCTGCTGTATCTAAACCAGCGCTTCTGCTTGGAAACACATCAGCTCCTCTTTGATGCTTTGCCAAATGTCCCCCCTAGTATTTTTAGCTCCTATAACCTTTCTTTTTTCTTTGATTTGTTCTCTTTAGTCTCTCGGCTCCTATTCTCTGGAGAATTAGCTAATCAAGAAGAAATTGAATCCATTTATATGAATTGTTGTCTCTCCTCCTTCATGGAATAGTTGTGAAATTGTTATTTCTCATTTCCTCAGAAGATGTTTTTATTTGAACACTCAGGCAGTAAACTTCCATGCCCCTGTGAGAACATATCTGAGGTTCATGATGCAGAAGAGAAAAACTGTGGAGAGAGAATTTGAAGATTCCTGAACTATGATGCAAACTTTGAAGGTCACTGATTTAGACCACATGTGCTGAATATGTACCAGTCTTGGGCCAAGGATGTGAAATGATGATGCCTGTCTGTCCTTCCACTATTTGTCGTCTGAGTTTGAATGCAAATGACTCCCATTTCCAACCCAAACCTGTCCAACTGGGACACTCCACAGACATTTCTCATTCATTATATTCAAGACCAGATTCTTTCTCTTCTCTGACCCACGTCAGACAAGCAAACTCCTACTTCTCTCAAAGTTTCCATCTCTGGGTGCCTCAGTCAGAAATCTGGGAGACAGGCTCAGTAAGCATTCTGTGCCAAATCAAACCTGAGCACAAGGGAGAATCAGGACTACAGATCCTATCTTTATTTAAAATGTTGCTAATGGGACTGGGGGATAGCTCAGTGGTATAGTGCTTGGTTAGCACATGTGAGACCCTGGGTTCAATTCCTGACACTGGAAAAAAAAAGTTGATCTATTGTTCATTGTGGATTTTTGGTGTTCATTTACATTTCTAAAAATATTGCATTAAATGCTTATATATTTATAAGATGTATATAATATTTATTAAATAATATTTATCTTGACTACTGTTTTCTTGTTTTTGTTTTTTACTGTGTTCATACCCAAGTTCCCTCAAATTTTTAGCCAGTGTCTACTCATTTGTCTCACCCCAGTCCCAGCCCAGGGTCACTCAGTGATAGAACCCTAGGAAGATGAAAAGGCCACTTGACACAGTGTTTCAGAGCATACTCCCGAAGCCCCACTGCCTGGGTTCAAAGCCCAGCGCCACCACTCTGTGACCTTTGAGCAAGTCATTTAACCTCTGTATATGGGGAGCATGGCAAGAGCACCTCCTTCATAAGGCTACTGGAAGGATTCTATGGAATGGGACTGTGCCCACTGTGTGGGACTTAATAAAATCTGCATTAGATGTTTACTCTAGTTGTTATAATCAGACTCTAGTCCAGTGGTCTTGCCATGACACAGCTGTCCTTTGAGCAGAAGTCATCCCAACTGGAGTTTCTAGGACGTAGACTAACCCAAAGTCCAACTGTTTAGGTCTCCCAGCTTCTTGGCAAACTTTGCTATCCATGGAGGGCCTGACTAGAGAGTTCAAGCGGGCAAATAGACACTAATCTCTTCTCGGTGGCCCCGGGGCCACTGTCAATGTCCTCACTCTTTCCATGAAATAAAGCTGCTAAATACCCTGGGCATGCAAAGCATTGAAATGAATATCTCAGGCTGCTCCCTGGCAGAGGCCAGGACCACATAACTGAGCAAAAGACCTTGAGCCTATAAGTGCCATGACCTAGACACACTCAGCTATATTTTTAGCCTCTTGTGCCCTGTTTCCGTCCTCCCTGCTGGACTTCAAGCTGGAAAGAAAATCGTGGGGGTGGTGGAGGGATGCCTCTGAGGGTACCACAGGGGCAGGAGCCTTGCACACTTTCTGAGTTCTGCTGTACATAGGGCTGATTTCATGGTTGTGCTGCTTGTGTACAGACACAGGTCCCGCTGCTTGAATACTCTGTCACCATCTTGGAATTTTAATAAGATTAAACAAAGTACTCCACATTTTCATTTCTTTCTGTGTTATACAAATTACTTAACTGGCCCTGGCTGTCCCTAAAGGGAAGAAAACCAAATGAAGGATAGGGGACTGCTTTCGGCCCATACAGGGGCTTCCTACGAGGGGCAGAACAGCCTGGAGCTATCAGGAGGCTGCAGCACCCAGAGTTGGCCAGAGGAAGTTTGTTTCAAATTTCCTGCATGCCCCTTTCTATTTTCTGCCTTGAAACAAACAATGGGATGGGGAAAGATTCTAATAAGTTGAAGAAAACTGTTTCCCGTGTTTGATAAACTGCCCGGAGTCCTATTTAAAATAGTCTACAGATCATCTTGCTTTTTTTAGTTTTTTTTTTTTTTTCTTTCCCTCTCTGGTACTTTTGGGTGTCAAATTTGCACACACACCCAGATCCCCTCATGGGTTGACTAGGATGTAAGTTTCCAGGAGGGAGATTTGGGCCTGTCTTGTTAGTGGCAATGTCCTCAGTGAGGGGCATATGCCTGAATATTTTTCAAGGAAGAAGGCTCATCTTTAGGCAGGGTTTGCTTTGTACTGATGGTGTCACCTGCACCTTCTCATTTCATTGTCTTTGAAAGTACTTCTGCCTGGGAGGGCAGAAATCGGGAGAAAATGGAGACTGGACAAGACTCTGAGGTCAGAAGGGTGTGTTCCCAGGATGGAGTGTGCCTGGGTAGGTTGGTTAGTGATGGTGTCTCAGGGCTCCAGTAAGAAGCCCAGAGGATTCTTGAACTCAGGAATGACAGTGAAAACAAATGACTGAACAAGATTCTTCTTGCCACAGCGCTGGGTCATGTGGGTGGAGAGGGATGGAGCGGCCTCCTGGGAGGTAGCTGCCCCCTTGGGGCCCGGCCCTGGGAGGAGCTGGCTGTGTGTTTGTATGCCGGATGACTGAGGGGATTGTAGGTTTGGGGAGTCAACGGTGCGGCTCAGGGACGGGTGTACCTAGGCAAGCCAGGGAGCCCGCGGGGGTCGGCGCCGCCCAGCCCCCGGGCGTCTGGAGCGGGCTCACGAGGGCAGGTGTTCCCGCCACCGCACTGGGTGCAGGTCCGCACTTGTAAGCCCGGGACTAGGGACTTGAAAGCGCCCGGTGCTGCCCAGACCCGTCCCTCTAGGCGTCACTGGGGCGTTGTAGACTAGAACTGTAGGAAAATCTCCTCTGCTTGGAGGAGTATGGGGAAGAAGACAGGCTTAGGACAGACCGGGTGAGGCTGGGGAAAGACTTGGGGGGGGGGGGGCAAAAGGCCTCAGACTTCAAGCCGGCTTGTCTTCCACGTTGTAAAGCAAGCAGCACTGTAAAGCAAGCCCATGTTGTAAAGCAAGCCCATTTATTTCTAGGCTTTGCATCAGGCAGTTTACTTGCTTCTATCTCATCTAAATTTATGAAGGCCTTTTATGGTTCCAATTTTGCAGTGACAAGGCTCAGACAGATCAGGTAACTTGCTGTATTTGACACAGGATATATGATAGTACTGTGAACCAGGGCTTAGTATGTGCCTCCTTTGTGACTGCAAGATCTGGCATGGAGAGAGGACCCTCACATTTTCTGGACCCCTACTGTGTGCGCATAAAAGTTTCCACGCATTATTTCATTTTTAGCAGTGTGGGAGCAGTTGCTATCACACCCCGCCCATTTAACAGATGAGGAAACGTGAGGTAGGAGTTGAATATTTTTTAACCTGTCCAAAGTCTTAGAGGTGACCCAGTGGGCTGTAAACCTGGAAAAGCTGATGCCAAAGCACCTTTTTGTTAACCACTACGATGAGCCAAGCAAGCAAAAGCGGTTTCCAAACGCTGTTCTGATTATTACCGCTGTGGTTGAGCCCGCGCGTGGGTCACGACCCAAGTGTAGGCGGCGCAGAGGTCACCAGGAAACTGGCTCCGCTTCAGCCCCGCCAAACTTCCGCAAAGGGGCTCAGAGGCTGGCCCCGGCCCCGGCCCCGGCCCCGGCCCCGGCCCTCACCTGGTGGCCCCACCCCTCACCTGGTGGCCCCACCCCTCGCTCAGGCAAATCGGGCGCCCAGCGGGGCGGGTCAAGGTGAGAGAGGTGGGCGGGGCCTAGCGCATGAGTGGCAGGCTCGGGGAAGGGCGGGACAAGAGTATGCCGTGGACTCCGCCCCTCGAGACTCCAGACCGAGCCGGGCGGGCCCTCCGCAGCCTGGGCGGTGGCGGCTGTGAAGAGGGCGGGCCGGGGCGGGGCAGCCGGCGGCCGGGGCGGGGCCACACTCTGGCCCCCGCGTCCGGCTCCCATGGACGCCCCCGGCTCCCTGGGCTGCCCCCTCTCCCCCGGGCCGCGCCCCGGGGCCCCGCACTGACGGCCCATGGCGCCGCCCGCCGCCCGCCTCGCCTTGCTCTCCGCCGCGGCGCTCACGCTGGCGGCCCGGCCCGCGCCCGGCCCCGGCCTCGGCCCCGGACCCGGTGAGTGAGCGAAACCCCCGGCGCCTGCCCAGCGCGGAGCCCGCCCGAGGGGCAACGCGGGCCACCGCCTGGGAGCCCTCCCTCCCGCCTCGGGGCCCCGGGACCCCTTCGCCGAGCCCCTCAGCAAGGCCCAGAGCCCGCCCCCCCCAGTGACCCCAGCGTCAGGAGACCTGGTACTTCTCAGCGTCCCCCGTCCCCACGGCCTGGACGCCCTTTCCGTCTCGGTGCCCCGGGGACCCTTCGCCAAGCCCTGGCGACTCACTTCCCCAGGGCCAGAGCGCCCCTTCTGCCCCGGTACCTACCGGGATCCCAGCCCCAAGCCCCTCAGCGACACCTCTTCGGGCGGGAGGGCTCCCCGCCTCTAGGCACCGTATCCCCTTTCTAAGCTCCTCGTGTCCCCGCCCCCGCCCTGGGACCAGGACCCCTTCCCCGAGCCTCCCTGCGAAGCTCCTTTGCCTCCCGCCTACCCGTACCCGCGGAGCGGTGGGCCCCCAGCCCCTCTGCCCGGCCCCAGCGGCGCTTGTTGGGGCGACCCTGTAACTTCTGCCTTGAGAGCTGCGGAGTTGCTTCGCCTGCTTGGCCCCGCTAGAGGCAGGTCCCGGTCCTGGGGCGACCCGCTGTACCCATCCTGGCGCCCTCTACCTCCTCCTCCCCTGAGGCCTCTTTGAACTTCTCCAGCACTCAGGTAGCCGTCCAGCAGCAAGAGAGAGAAAAGGAGAGGGTGATGGGACACTTCTCCCTGCAGTGCCTAGCGTGCTGAGTGTGTCGTGCCGAGTCCTGCGTCCCGGGTAACACCACAGTTTAAACAGGTTACCGGCTCGGGCTCCGGCTCCACAAGCCTAGGCCAGGTCTTTTGAGGTGGGGCCCTGGATCGGAATGGAAGCTAGGACTTTGCTTACTTAGCTTTCACACATCTTCTTGCTAGCAGAATCCTTTCCAAGTTAAAGAGTGGGCAAGAGGGCGTTGCCTGGCCCAGTTAACTTTCTCCGCAGGTTGTTTGGGTATGGAGCATGGGACGTTTGTGAAAGCGGAGGGAAGAGTTCATTGCCGATCTGTGAGAGCAGAAAAACCAGCCTCTGGGTTCTCCACCCAAACTTACGGACTGCGTTGTTGGAAAGACAGGATTTTTTTGCTGCTGAAAGCAAACTCAAGAGTAGTTTTGTGCTGGGGGGCGGGGTAGCACAGGTCTGTAATGCCAGCACTCAGGAGGTTGAAGCAGGAGGATTGCTGTGAGATCAAGGCCAGCCTGGGCTACATAGTGAGTTCAAGGGCAGCATGAACTGCATAGTGAGACCCAGCCCCCCAAAACACCCCAATCAATAGCAACAACGAAAATGAGTTGCTTCATTTACTCGCCAACTCGGGTTGGCGCCAGGACTTAGCGTTCTGTTCTGCCGTGTGACTTTGGGCTGTGCCTGTGTGACTGAGCCCCAGTTTCTTTATCTGTAAGGGGCCGGTGATGCTAACTCCCTCGCAGGGAGTTGTGAAAGGTTAAATGATACACTGTTGGTAATGCGTGTGGAGAAGGCAGTCAACATAGTTTAATAGTGCTTTTTATAGTACTTCAAGTTACCAAGTGCTAGAAAGCTCATTTACCCTGGGACTGCTGTAAGCTTCCTGTGTGAGGAATGCCTGAAAAAGGCAAAGCTTCGTTTTAGATCAGTAGAACAAGGGTCTCCAAGCACTGTAAACCCGAGGCTCAGTAAGGGGTTTCTGAGTGATTGCTGCCTTCTATGAGACTTTTACAATTTGATCACTTCTGTTTGCCGTGTATGAGGAGTGAGGGAGGGACATTCTGAGAGCCAGGATATGTCAACATAACTGTAACCTAGTAACCCCTTGGCTCCACTTTGCCATCTGTGTATTCAGGATTTAATGTCCTCTATGGAGAGAGAGGTATGAGTAGAAATAAACTGATTCGTCCTCTGGATAAGGGCAGAGTAATAGCTCTGAAAATTGTTCAGTGAGACAAGTCTGTGCTTACGTTTGTTGGAAAGTGTGGCATCCCTCCAGTCACCTTTGCTTTGCTAGGTCAAACGTAGCAGGCAACTTTTATGTAACTTAAACCCTAACTCTTAGTGTGAGTCTGGGGTAAGGCAAATAACTATTGTGATAAATAGCCCAAGTGATCGGCGCCTCACTAGCTTGGTTTCTGGTGCTAATGAGGGTCTGAATAACCTGGTCCATTGGTGCTTCTGAGACTTTTCCTCTCTAGTTCCAGAAGCAGTTTTAGAGACACCCCACATGTTCTTCAGCATCCCATCCTGTCAAGAGCCTACCCACTAGTTTTTAAAAACCCTTTCAATAAAAAACACGTTTTATGCTGAAGATATGCCAAGCCCGCTATTTCATATTTTGTAATACTGTAATTTTCTCTAAAATTTTGTGGATGGAAAAAATTATTCCAATACTTATATTCTGCACAGTTTTATAATATTTAAATGACTGGTGGTTTGCATTTTTGAATGCTGACTTTATAGAAACAGTTAGCTCACTCCCCATCAACGCTACGTCTGATTACAGTGTGCAGTAGCCCTGAACGGTCCCCTTCGCTCCGCTCTCCCCCTTCCTTTACAGCCGGTAGGAAGGGGGATAGAGACTGAGGGGGATCTAGACTGTCCTCCAGGGGGGAGACAGTGGGGCCGCGGGGCTCCCAGCAGTGGGCCTCCTGTGGGACTTACTGACCTTCGGTGGGGAGCTGTGAAGGCTCAGTGGACTTGAGTTACTTGAGTTCTCCGCGTAAGGCAAATTGCTCAAGGCAAACAGCTCTCTTGGGAGTTTTACCACCCTTGGGTCCGGTAGGTGTGCCTCAGTAGAGCTTATCCATTCAGGTTACAGTTGCCTTTTATAAATTTGTAAGTTGATGTCTGTTCTTCCTTAACACTTCTTTGGGAACTGCTCTCATTAGCCAGTAGTATGTCTTGCCATAAAACCTAAGGGATTAGTTAACAGCAAGAGAATCATTCTCTCTACAGTCTTGCCCCTTTTGGAGGCTTCATTGTGCTAATACTGTGGAGCTAAAGGAGTGAAGCAGATCAACATTCATGTCAGTTACTTGCATGTGCAAAATGAAACACCATTTTCACCTGGCATCAGAACTTTAGTCCTTTTGTGAAAATTTGTTTTGGCCCCTAGAGAAATAATGTAAATGTTTGAGATATGCAGTGAACTCCTTTGTACATCTTAAAGCCCTGATGTTGAGCCTGTGGCCCATGTGCTGCACAGGCTGTTTGTTGTCACTGAAAGGTTCGCCATCACTCTTAAAGCAAGAAAGAATTACTACATTTAGGCTTATTGCTAATCAAGAGCAAGTTAGTACACTGAGTATAGATATTATTGATAATACTTGTGCTTTAGCACAGTCAGACCAAAAGTAATAAATGATTAAGATAAAATAGATTGCTTTACAATATCCAGATCAGGGATTTTTTGGGGGGTGGGGGGGACAGAGTCTCACTGCATAGTTCAAGCTGGCCTTGAACACACACTGATTCTCTTGCCTCAGACAACTCTATGTAGGGCAAAAGCAGCCATAGATAAACTATAAATGAACATGTGTGACTGTGTTCCAATAAAACTTTATGGACAGTTTTGAATTTCATATAATCTTTATATGTTATATTATCCTTTTGAAATTTTCAAATTTAAAACCCAGTCTTAGCTTGTAGCCATGCAAAAAACAGGCAGTCCAGGTCTGGCCCTCAGGCTGTACTTTACCAAGTCCTGTTCTAGGTCCATGTGTTTTGATTTTTTTTTTCAGTGTTCGCAGGTCTGAAAAAAGTGGCAAGGAGGCTTGCTTTTAGTGAATGGATGAGCCTTTTACCATTTACTGTTAATGAACTTTAAGATACATATGGGGGATGCCCAGCAATAGAGAAAACAACAACAAAAAGGCAAAAGATGCCCGTGGGAGTCAGACACAGTGGTGTAAACCTATAGCCCCAGACACTTGGGAAACTAAGGCAGGAGGATTACTTGAGCCCAGGAGTTCAAGGCTAGCCTCGGCAATGTAATGATGAGTTCTCATCTCAAAGAAAAAAAAAGATATGTTTGGAAGAACATTTGTGTGTGTGTGTGGTACCGGGGATTGAACTCAGGACCCTGCGCTTGCCAGGCAGGTGTTTATTCCACTGAGCTGTATCCCCAGCCCCTGGAAGAACATTTTTAAATGATAAATTTAAAATTTTACCATGACTGTTAAAAATAATGCTGATGAAGGAAAGTTCCTGCACATATGTTTGGATCTTTAATTAGACATCTTAAAAAAAATTTAAAGGGAAATTCAGTATGGTTCAGTGTACAACATAAGGACAACAGTGTTTGCCTTGGAATTAGCCTATAGTGTGATTGTTCAACTGTGCCTGCAGATGTTGCTTGGAACAAAGCGTTAAGAGATCTGTTTCTCAGAGGAAAGCCCAGGCAGCAGGTGGCACCAGCCCTGAGACCTAGAAAAACAACCAGGAGAGAAAAAAGAAGAAAACAAACTTCTGTCACTTTCCTGAGCAGTTAATTTTTATTGCCATGGTTCCATTGTCACATATAAAGTGATCGTTGCAGAATAGTGTGCTTAGCATGGCTGATTATTTTGTTTTAATTAAAACATTTTTTAAAAAGCAAAATGAAACAAACATACCAAATTGATTGTGTTTGTGGAACACTTAATGCAAAACATTCAAGAGAGGCCGGAAGTTTGGATCTGTAGCTTTTGTCTGAATTTTTGCCTCCCAAATAAGGACAACCTAGCAAAAATTGAATGTGTCCTTAGAAAACTACCTACATAGGTTTTGAGATGAGATTTCCTCGAGTCCCCAAACACCACTTGGAGGTTAGTTTCTGGCTGGCTCATTGTGCAGCCTCACAAGAGTGACAAAGATGACTGACATTCCTTCCCTCTTTAGTTTGACCTTGACACTCCAGGAAGTATTCATCTCCAAGGAGCAGTCTAATGTCACTTTTTCTTCCCTCTCTTTCACTGTCTTCTTGTGAAGAGAGCAGTGCCTTTTCCCCAGACCTCAACTTTGGAGTCACTGTCTGGATTTAGACTGAACAGGGACACAAGAGAGGCCATTATAGATATGTCAGAGTTTCTTCCTACATCTTACAAATAGCCACTATACTGAAACGTGCCTTCTCCTCCAAGGGAGTTGCTCTACAATTTTTCTAGGTACATACTTCCCTAGCCTGGACGAGTATCAGTTTGAAGAGGAATGAAGTTGGATGCTAGGAAGTACCCTAGCAGGGTACTAAGGGTTTAGGCCACCTCACAGGCAAAGTTGTTATTCTTCTTTCCCGCTTGAACAACCAGACCCTCTCGGGGCTCTGTCTTCTGCTGGGCCCAGCTTCTGCTTTCCCCTGCCATGGATTTAATTCCTGGCAAGTAGCCAAAGCATTAAACTTTTATTGTTCAATTTACCGCAAGGGCGGGGCCTTGCTTTAGTGGGCTGAGGAGGCTGTGGCTGTTTCCAAACCCGAGTGTCATACCACATTAGTGACTGCAGACTTTTGAGGGCTGCGTTTCTTTCAGTTTGGTTAAATTCTTGGTTAGAACCCGAACAGTATACTCACACTTGAAGTTTTAAAGGTAGGAAATTGTAAAAACAGCATAGGAAACTTTTAAAGATGATTCATAGTGGTTGTAGCTATCAGCATATGTGATTGACCTTGTGTGGTTTCTTTATGTCTTCCAAACAGATATATTAAATCAGTGTGCAGTTTCCTTAGTGTCTTAAAGTCAGATGACAACATGAGGACCAAGTAGTTTTCTTCTAGCATAGCAGGGATTGTTAACCAATCCCATTACAGTATGTAAATTACTTGCTGCTGTTCAATCTATAAAAATTCATCTTCAAAGAAAATTATTGGGCTGGTAAAAATATTTTTAATAATGACCACAGAAGCCATATTTGTTTTCCTTTGATGTTCTTCCGAAGACTCTTCTGTTTTTAATCAGATTGTTCCCACATAAAATACAGTGGAAATCTACAATAATAAAATCCCTATTTCTACGTCTGTGGGGAAATAAACAGGATGGGAGACTGTCTTTTTAAGGGGCTTTCCCCTTGCCTTTCCCCAGACTCAAAGCCTCTATTACTGGTGGGTGTTTTGGCATCAGTTAAGGGCCTTCAATCCTTCCCTCCCTCCATGTTTTGCTCTTTCATTAAAGTGTTTCTGTTGTCTAATTATATCCTTTCAATCAAATTAGAGACTGCAGCATCTGGTGAGGGCCCTAACTGCTGCCATCTGCACCTCGTATATACAGGCCTTTTCAGCTGAGAATCACTCCACTTCCAAATGGCAGGAAGAGATTTGGAAAAAGTTTGGTTGGAGGGAGGTTGACTTAAAAGGAACATCTTCAAAGGCTGGGTAGGCTGCCTCTCTTGCTGTGACATATGCCTGGCTATGCAGAACTTCATTGGCGTGGGTCTCCAAAGATTCCTGTTCAGATTTTCTGGCACATGAAGGGTTTATCTGATGATCTTAGCTGAGATGACTAGGCCCTCCCTTCCCTATTATGCTTTTGGAGGGGCCTGGGTGGAGCTGAGATTTTCCTCTCCTGAGACCAATCTTTTGTTATATGATCACTGGTTAATGGATGTGACACTTTCTATTTGACCATTTTTTCTAACCTAGTGATTTCAGCGGAAGGAGCTTTTGCCCCAGGGGACATTTTGCGATACTTGGAGGCATTTTTGACTGTCACAGCTGAGAGGGTGCTATCAGCTATCTAATAAGCAGAATGAAGCTAGAGATCCCACTAAACATCCTAGAATGTGCAGGACACCCCCTCAACCCATCCTAAAATGTCAGTAGTGCTGAGGCTGACAAATGCTACCCTAATTGTACTATTTTTTGCCTTTCCTTTTACTGTGGTCTAGGAACAGGCAACTCTGATCAATTTCTTTTTTCACTTTTAAGAGAGTAGATTCTTTAGTATCTCCGCTTAAGCTCCTTTAGCATTTGTGTAAACAGTGTTTAAGAAACCTAAATGGAATAAGGTCTGATTCACTATGTCTTTTTAGTTTCTTCAGAGAGTCAGATTGCCAAATTAAATATAGGATGGCCAATTAAATTTGAACTGCAGATAAATACCAATAACTTTTTAGTATAAGGCTGTCTCATGCAATATTTGTTTTTTTTTTTTTTTTTTTTTTGCCTCATGCAATATTTGGAAGTAAAGTACTTAAAATTACTCAATGGTCGAGTTAGGATTAGGGAGAAAAAAATTTACTTAGTATTTACCTGAAATTCAAATTTAACAGAGCATCTTGTACTTCTTTTGCTAAATCTGGCAAACCTACTCAAGATTCATAAAATACTATGTGAAACTTTAACCCTTGGGTAATCAAAATTATTCTGTTGTCCACTCTCTGCCTTATTCTTGTTACTCTGAGGGGCTAGAGATGACAGTACTGCCTGTTTCTACCTGTTCATAAATGCTGCAATGAGTCCTTCTGCCCTAAACTGGCTTCCTGAGCAGAACACCTGAAATCCATTTCTTGATTGTATTTTTATTTTAGAACCAATTAACAAGTACTTCTCAAATGTCTACTGTGTGCCCAGCCTCTCTGACCAGAACTCATCTCTGTGACAGATTACAGAAGTCTACAACTTTCTTGCTTCAGAGTTTATTTTAGACATGTACGTTAGTTAGAGAGAACGTCATCTACCTGTTAGTGAGCTGTCCCTACTGAAGAATACATTGTTTTGCTTGCCCCTCCCATATCAACTAAGAGAAGCTGAAAAGCCCAGAGCCTGGCTTCCATGAGCCATGGGCTACTCTTCAGGTCTCCATTACTGGGGAAATTTCTTGCCATGTGACATTAAAAGTAAGTCACAGACAGTACTGAGAAACATTGTCCACAAACTGGATTATATCAATTTGTTATTTCTTTTTAGTCTGATTGAGATCTTTATGTGGTATGAAGTAGGAATACTGAAGTGGTAGGCGAGGTGTAGCTTTGAACCAGCCATCTCCTACTTAATGTGAACTCAGAAAATAAAAAATGTATGTCATTAAAAATAGGGGAGAATAAAAGAAAGGTAGACTATTTCCCCTATTATATGTGGCTTTACCATTGATTTCCTTTAAAGAGCAAAGTCCTCTAGTTTAAATAACAAGTATTTGACTTTCAAATACTTGATTTACATAAAATTTCCTGGAACTTCTCATGAATGATTTAGGTCAGGAGGCTGACATAAAAGCATAAATTGGTGAGGAAACTTGGGTACTCAGAACATGTCTGTAACAGATTCCCCCTACCCCAAGTCTCCATTGTCTACTTCCCACATACCACAAACATTTGCCAGCACCCTCTGTGTGGTCTGTCGTTGCTGAGGACACAAAGGTAAGATGCTTGGGGTTGAGGGTAGAGCATGTGCTTAGCACGTGCAAGGCCTTGAGTTCAATCCACAGCACCACACACACAAGAAAGTAACAGCTGAATGGATGAGGGGATGGGAATCTGGGAATGTAGTGCAGCAGTAGAATGCTTGCCAAACGTGCATGAGACTCTGAGTTTGATTGCTAGCACTTTGAGGGAAATGGGAAAAGGTTATTGAGAAAAACAGGCTGTTGGAAGCAAGGCTAGGTGCTTTTTGAGCAATTACAGTTCAAGATGATCAAACCTGTGAGATCTGTGGCAGTTACCAATGTCACTTGTTTTAGGTCCCCTTGTTCCTATAGTAGAGTATAATACTATCCATTCTAGACCTAGCATTGGATAGTTCACCTTTTCTGGTCCTTTTGTTCTTTTTAGGGTTGACTTTTAATGAACTGAGGTATTATCTGTTGGAAAGCTGGACTGGAAGCTTTAAATAGCTCATGCTTTCCATGAGCAAAAGCTTTCTAGCATGAAATTCTAGTTCAAGATTGAGATGGCTTTTATAAATAAATATCTGAAGCAGATCCATTTGTACTTATGTATTATATTGATAAGTGGTTTATACCATCCAAGTATGATAGAGTATGTTTAGTTGGTACTGGCAGTAAAATTCACTGAAGTATTTTGCTTTAATTAATGAAATATTTTTCTTTTTTCTTTTTTTGGTACCAGGAATTGAACACAGTTGTACTTGCCAGGCACTGAAAACTTTTTAAGTTCTGCTTCTCACTTTTGACTTCTCACTATCTTAAGTCTTTGTGTGTGTGTGTGTGTGTGTGTGTGTCTTTTCGATGCAGTTCAGGCTGGCCTTGAGCTCACTTTGTAGCCCAGGCTGGTCTCAAACTCCCAATGATCCTCTTGCCTCAGTCTTCTGAGTGCTGGGATTACAGGGGTGTGCCACCATGCCCAGCTACTATTTTGAGTCTTAAACTGAGGGTTGGCTTAATCACTGTATATGCTACAGAGTTAGATGCTGATAGGTTAGTGGTCATTTTTTCTTTTTTTCAAGAACTATCATTGCTAGGGACATGCTCAGAGAGTCTTGGTTCAACATTCAGCACCATGAAAGAAAAAGCCAAAAACAAAACAAAACAAAAAAATCCTCTTTTGGGGCTTCAATTCAATGATTATTTGTGTTTACAATATCCTACACGATAAACTGGAATTCCTCAAGCACTACTACATATTCATGGTAGCTATTCCTGGCAAAAGCACATGTATTTTACAGTGACAACCATGACATATTTTCCAGTGGGCCCTACTTGGGTAGGAGGGGAACTTAAGATGAGAGCCAGATGAGAATAGAGCAGCACCCAAACCCTTGTATGCTGGATCTTCTCTGCCTCAACAGCTATTTGGTTTTTTGCATTTTTATTTAACAATAAGGTTCCCTCTTTGAAGTGTTTTTATGGGTCTTCCAAATTTAAGCTTTTAGTGCAATGCTTACCATAGGTTTAGGTTTTATTTGGAAATAGTATTTCAAGTAATTCAATATTTTGTCTGCTAATAGACATGAATAAGTTGGAGATTCAAATATGAGATCTCAAGTCCTCTTCCAAAAGTATACATTCTTTAGTTAAAATTACTTTGAGAAGCATAGCTTGTTCTTCTGTTTTTGTGGTATAGGCGGGTGGGGTGGGGCGTGGGTGGTGCTGGGGTTTGATCCCAGGGCTTCATACATCTTAAGCACATGCTATTCTGTTGAACTACACCCGTAAACCCTGTTAATATTTTTAAAGACACTGTCTCCTTAAATGAAAAGGAAGATCTAAAAGATATTTTAATGGAAAAGCTACTGATGTTTAAAAAATTACAGTGATTATTTATGTGGTAGTTCCCATGTGGGCAGAAGTACAGCTTGTCCCATGGTCATTTTGCACAGTTAATATATAGTCCAAGAGCAGAATACATGAATATCTGTCTTGGTTTTAGATGGCTAGGTTTATTGCTGATTGAGTTTATGGTTCTTGAAAAGAAACTAAGGTCGATTAATTGCAACACAACATGCTAATAACTATTCCAAGATGTTCTTTAAACATTTTTTTTTTCACTATGGGATATTTAGAATGCACAAAAATAGGAGACTATAAGAAAGTCCTGTATCCATTTCCCAGCTTCCAGGATTGTCAACAATGGCCAAACCCCTTTGCTCCTCTCCTCCAGGTTATCGTTAAGGGTAATTAATTATTTAATTTTTGTTAGTACACATTTCAGTGCATAATGTTTGCATCCCTTGTGGGGTTTGTTACGTGTGCAATAACTCAGTTTGATTCCTCTGTCATCCCTCTCCCCTTCCTTCCCTCACCCCTCCCTCCATCTTTGTCTCTTCTCATTTGAAAAAGATCTGTCTGCTCATTTCCTAGTATCTATCTTTTTTTTTGCTTTTTATAATTTGAGTTCCCTATATAAGAGAAACTATGCAATATTTAAACTTGTATTTTGCTTAACATATGGTCTTAAGGTGCATTCATTTTCCTCTAGATGATTCAAGTTTATTTCTTTATCTCCAAGTTGATGGACATATAGGCTGCACCCAAGATTTAGCTATTATGAATTGTGCTGTTATAATGAGTATGCATGCATCACTGTAATATAATGTCTGTTATTTTGCAACAGATCTCATATTGCATCTGTAAATATTTTAGTGTATCTCTCTAAATGATAATTATTCTTTTCAAAAACTTAGTAGTATTATAATATACCTAAAAAATCAATAATTCCTTAATGTCATCAAATACCCAATAGGGATTGAAATGTCCCTGGTTGTCTCTTTGTAATTCAGATAGAAAGATCTGAGACAGAAGGATCACAAGTTTGAGGCCAGGTTACATAGTGAGACCCTATAAAGAATTATAGGACCTAAGTAAGGTACATTTTGGATGATGTGAGTCTTTTTTTTAAATTTCTTTTTGAGAAAAGGTCTAGCTTTGTAGTACAGGCAGGCCTTCAACTCACTGTGTAGCCCAGGCTGGCCTTGAACTCTCATGGATCCTCCTACCTCAGTCTCTGGAGTGCTGGGATTACAGACAGGTGCCACCACACCTGGCTAGATGGTATGAGTCTTAAATCTTTATTAACCTTTAGGTTTACCCTCTTTTTCTTTTCTTTTTGCAATTTTTTGTTAGTTTTTATTGAAGATGTAGTTTCTTACTAGGTGTGATGGCTTTTTAGCTGTCATTTCTTTCTATTCACATCATTCCAGACTCTTGAATCATAGTTCCATTTTGTTAGATCTTGTAATAGCAGGTACAGTATTTTGAGTTTAGACTGTAAAAGGACATTAAGATCAAATCTCTTCATTTCATAGGTAAATAAACTGAGGGAAAAAAACCAAGGGCCCAAGTGTGTGAGTGGTTTGCTCAAACCATAGAGTGTCAGCCACTTACTGGTATCATTTCCTCTTACTCCAGGGCCTCTCAGTATGTACTAAGTGTAGAGGGCCCCACTCCTAACTGTATTCTCTCCACTGTAGATCCGATACCCTCTCTCCACATTATCACAGACATCAGTATGAAAGGTGAGAGAGTATCCTGTCATAGCCTCATGATGTTGGGTGAAGATCAGACATCACTGTCTTGCCAGCATCACATACTTACTCCTTTACCATAATGTTGTGCATAAGCAATCAGCATCCTATTTTCCTCTGAGGGCAAAGGGTGGCTTGCCCCAGAACATGGGCTTGGAAGATGTACCCACAGGGCACATATAGTATATAATTGAAACTCAACAGAGCAGCACATGTGCTGTATGCACACTTGACAACATTGTCATACTACCCTCTAAGTAGTAAGAGATTTTCCACCAAAGCCTTGTCTCTCTATAAAGTACCCACCTACCAAATTTCATAGACATTTTAAAAAGGACAGAAGATATTTCCATTGGAAAATGTTTTCTATCTTACTTCAAGATGCTAGAATTGAATTTAATGTGTATTGCTTCGTGTTAATTCCAAACTAGATTAAACCAGCCAGATTTCTGCCAACATAAGATCAATAGATGCTAAGTTGTTTTACATAGAAAGAGATTTGGTAGATTAAAAAAATACCAAGACTCTCACAAGATCCTATGTAGAGATCCAACTAATAATTTTACCAGAAAACCAGGAGTCTTATAAACTCAATATAGAAAAATACCCTATTTCTCTTTCCTTTTTTCTTTTTTCCTTCCTTCCTTCCTTCCTTCCTTCCTTCCTTCCTTCCTTCCTTCCTTCCTTCCTTCCTCCTTCCCTTCCTTCCTCCTTCCCTTCCTTCCTTCCTTCCTTCCTTCCTTCCTTCCTTCCTTCCCTCCTTTTATTTCTTTATAGGGTCTCACTATGTAACCTGGCCTCAAACTTGTGATCTTTCTATCTCAGCTTCAGATGTGCATTATACTAGAATAGTTTGAACAAATAGTATGCTAGCCAGTTTTCCATGACTGTAACAAATGCCTGCAATAATTAACTTGTAAAGAGAAAAGGTTTATTCTGTGTCCCAGTTTTGGAGGTTTCAGTTTCTAACTGGTTGGCTCTGTTGCTTTTGGGCCTGTGGTAAGGCAGTATATCATGACTGGAGTATGATTCGGAGCAAAAGTGCTCATCTTCTGGCCAGAAAGTAAAAGAAAGGAAGAGCAAGGGGCCCCACTGTCCCTTTTGAGGACACACCCCAAATAACCTACAACTTCTCAGTAGGCCTCACATCTTAAAGGTTCTACTACCACCCATTAATGCCATGAGCTAGGGACCAAGACTTGGCCTTTGGGAGACAGTTTTGTGTTTTGTTTTGTGTTGCTTTGTGTTGTTTTGCTGTGTTTTTGGTTTTTTGAGACAGGGTCTTGCCTATGTAGTCCAGGCTGGCCTTGAACTCACTATGTAGCCCAGACTGGACTCAAATTCATGATACTCCTGCCTCAGCCTGCTGATTGCTAGGGTTACAGGCACACATCACTACACTTGGCTCATAGCATTTTTCTTGGTGGTAGGCATTGAACACAGAGCCTTATCTATGCCCACATCAGTTTCTGGGAACCAATGGACAACAGTCTAAACCCATTCCCTGTAAATTTGTAGTACAATAGGTATAAAACAATAAAAGACCTCTGTATTATAAAAAATTAAAAACTATAACAAGACATTCTTTTTCTTCTTTTTTTTGGGGGGGGTACCAGGAATCAAACTCACGACCTCAAGCTTGCCAGGCAGGTGTTATGCTACTAAACTACATCCCCGGCCCAAGATGTTTTTTTAAAATAATTAAAACTTGACATGTATGAAACAGTGCTAGGAAAGCAACAATTAATCTAAACATTCTATTCCTTAATAAACTTTAATAAAGTTGAAGAATACATGAAATACATGAAACTCTATAACTAGGTTATTCCTAATTACAGTGCTAGACTTTGCATCTTAAATGTCCTCCAATCAGGCATGGTAGGTACTACAAACCTGTAATCCAACTGTCTGGGAGGCTGAGGCAGGAGGATCATGAGTTTGAGCTCATCCTGGGCAACTTAGCAACTTAGTGAAACCCTGTCTCAAAATAAAAATCAATTGGGGATGTAGCTCAGTGTGAAGGCCCTAGGTTGAATCCCCAGTACCTAAAAAAGAGAGAGAGAGAGGGAACAAACAAGACTTAGGTGGGCATGGTAGTGCACAACTGTAATCCCAACACTGGGGAAGCTCAGACAGGAAGGTGGCCATGAGTTCAAGCCTAGCCTGGGCTACATAGTGGGTTCCAGGCCAGTCTGAACTGTACAGTAAGACCCTGTGTCAAATGGAACAAAACAAAACAAAACAGCACAAAGCAACACAAAACCAAACACAAAACTGTCTCCCAAGCCAGCATTCTTTCTAGCTGTCTTTCTCTGATAATCCTCTTAACTGGTCTCCCTGGCCTGATTTTTGTCTCTATGTAGTTCCTCTTCCCAAAAGTTGGACTGCATTTGTCTTTAAAAAAAAAAAAAAAAAAAAAAAGAGCTGGACTGTTACCTGTGTAAAACATTTTTATTTTATTTTATTTTTTTGGTACTGAGAATTGAACTCATGACCTCAGGCTTGCCAGCCAAGCACTTATGCCACTGAGCTACATCCCCAGCCCTGTAAAACACTTTTAAAAGGGCTGGAGATACACTGCAGTGCAATCCTCAGTACCACCAAAACAATTAAACAAAAATCTCACCAAAAAAAAAAAAGGACCCCAAAGCAGAACACCCTCAAATAAGTGAAATCATGCCACTTCTCTGCTCAAACCCTTCCAGAGGGCTGGGAGTATAGCTCAGTGGCAGACTTGTCTACCAAGCATGAGGCCCTGGGTTCTATCCACAAGCTCCAGAAACAAAACAAAAACCTTACAAGTGGCTTCCCTTTATACTTAGAAGCAAAAGCCAAAATCCTGTTTACATAACCCGGAAGAGCCTTCCTAACCTGGCCTTCACTCCCTGCCCCTCCTTATATACTAGCCCCCACCAGTCAGGTAAGAGGAGCAGCTTTACAGTTCCCCAAACCTGCCAAGCATTTGTCTTTGCTGTGTCCTTCTCCAGTAACACTCTTCCCAGCTTTTTTACTGGGTTTGCATCCTCCCTTCCTCTAATCTTTGCTCAGATACCCTGTTAGCATGTGAGCTCCATGAATACTGTTCAGAGTCTTTGTTCATCACTGTGATCCCAGTGCTGTGAAGAGTCAAACATATACTAAATACTAAATAAATATTTGATGAATTAATGAGTAATAGGCTACACATTAGGATTATACCTTCACTTATTCTCTTTCACTGAATATGTGACTATATAAGGGGCCATGTGATTTTTTTTTCCTTATAGTTTTAAGTCATTTCATACTTACGTAGACAAAGCTTATGACAGTTTCATAGCAATAGAAAATGAGAGAGGCAGAGCCCTTATTACCTAAGTGTTCTGATGCATTTAAGATGCCCAAATAACTTTAATCCAGAATACTCTAATTCAGCAATGGCAAACTTTTTAGAGATCCAGTGCCTAAACAGCAACCCAAAAATCACTTATTTATTGCAAAGTGCCAACACTGCAAATTGCAGTTAAACCTGAATACTGAGGTTTTAGTTTAGAAAAAACAACTCACATTAATTCATGATCTCATTGTCTAGAGGGCTGTGTGTGCTCTCTGTGGCACACATATCATAGGTTCATCATCACGGCATTGTTTTTTTTCTTTTGGTCTTTTTTGAGACAGGGTCTCACTATGTAGTTCCGACTGTCCTTGAGCTCACTTTGTAGCCCAGGCTGTCCCACTCTCCAGGATCCTCCTGCTGCAGCCTCCCAAGTGCTGGGATTCCAGGTGTGCGCCACCACACCGGGCCTATCACAGCATGTGTTTCTCTTTCCTTTTCTCCACAATTGATATGTACTGGCAAGTTTGGTAAATAAGCATAATATCATTAAAATCTAATACACTGCCTCAGTTTCCCCAGTGGAATTGAGAATGAGATTAGGTCTGTGAAACAGACTGAAACAAACAAGCCTGCTCTTTCCCATTCCCGCTCTCAGATGACATTTCATCCCCATTCATGAGGACTGGCGTATGTGTGGATGGCTGCCACATTCTTTTGTATTACAAATCAAGTCATGGAGCCTCTGGGAACATGTTACTGTGTATTGCCAAGGCTGTGCATTGATCGGCCTGTATTTCTAGCTCCGGGGTCACTCCTTAACCATTTTCTTTTAAAATTCATTTTTTATTATATTATAATTAAAGCATACAAACTGATGTTTTGATGTGTAAGAACCAACTGTATGTACTAACACATAACTATTAAAATTCTAGCAATTGGCAAAGGTTTGCTTCATGTTCTTAGAATTGTCTAGTCTAAGGCTAGGGATATGGCTCAAGGATAGAGCTCTTGTCTACCATGTACAAGGTCCTGGGTTTGCACCCTATCGCTACCAAAAAATAAAACCAACATCTAGTCTAATGACTTCCAAACCTGGTAATAAAACAGAACCACCTGGGCAGCTTCTTAGAAATACAGGTTCTCGGTCCACTGTAGATTAGGTGTCTAGCTGTAATGGTTGATACATTGTGTCCTTTTGAGAAGTTTGGAAGCTTAACTCAGCAGGGTGCCTGGGCGTGGAAGAGGAGGGCACAGAGATGGCCTGGGCTGACAGCAGGCATACAACATCAGGGAGGAAAAGAGGCTTGCTTCCCCTCCCCATTTTGCTCTTGTTGCTTTTGCTGTCTTTGCCGCCTTGACCTGTTGCCTGTGTGCCATGCCCCCTGCCTTGGAGCCAGCTGAGTATGGACTGAAACCTCCACAGACTGTGAGCTAAACCTTTCCTTCCTTAATTTGGGCTGTCAGGTATTTTGTCTCAGAAAGGAGAGAAAAGTAACCAAGACACTAGCCTTGGGATTGGTGTGGGGCTCTGATGTAGTACCTCCCATATACATTCATATTCATTTTCTTTCTTTCCCTCTCTCCCTCTCTTCTCTTCTCTCCCTCTCCCCTCTCTCTTTCTTTCTGTTTCTCTCTTTCCCTCAATAAATGGTCTTTCCGTAGTATCCCAGGAGTATTTGTTCCAGGACCCCAAGGACACTAAATTCAACTGATATTCTCAAGTCCCTTAGATAAAATGCCGTAGTATTTGTATGTAGCCTGTACATAGCCTCCCATATACTTTATTTTTATTTATTTATTTGCTTGTTTGTTTATTTGGATACTGGCAATTGAACTCACATCCTCACACTTGCCAGGCAGGTGCTGTACCACTGAACTAAGCCCCTGGCCCTCTCCCATGTACTTTAAATCATATTTAGATTGCTTACACTTAATTCAATGAAATGCTGTATAAATACTTGTTATATTGCTTAAGGAATAATAACATGGAAAATATCTGCATATGTTCAGTACAGATATAATTATTTTCTTGAATATGTTCTATCCATAATTGATTGAATTGTTGGATGAGGAGCCTCTAGATATAGAAGGCCGATCATATATTGCTAGTGATAGTAAGTGCTCTGCAGTATTCAAAGGGGAGAAAAAGAAGGGTAGAAAAGATAGGACGGCTTTTCAGAGGAGGTAACACTTAGTCTGCAATGGAAAGTACTAGAGGAAGAACATGTGGCATGGAACAGCGTGGTATGCTCACAGAATTAAAGGTAGACCTGCGTGCCAGGTACCGTGGGAAGAAAGAGGAGGAGGCCTCACAGACGCCCATGAGGAGTTTGAGTTTTGTTTTGAGTGCTTTTGTTCTCTCATTCATATCTTTGAATTCTGTATGGAGAATGGATCGTAGAACAAAAGGAGGAACTGTGGGACCTGAGCTGTTCTCTGATGATAAGTGGGACTCAGACGCTGGCTCTGAAGATGGCGAGGGGAAGGCAGTTTCAGGGCATATATTTGGAGCCCACAGGACATACTAATGAGAGGGAAATGGGGTGGAGGAGGGCTGGGTGTGTAAGGATGACACTGAGGGCCTCTGTTAGACCTAGGGTGTGGACTAGAGCCCTGGTTACCTCCTTTGTAAGACATATTTAAGGGTACCTTTCTTCTGGGTTGGTGGTGAGTCAACATTTGTAAAGCACTTAGGACAAGATTTGGCACACAGTAAAACACTATGTAAATATTAGAACTGATGCCATGATGATGACTTGCTCAAGGTTACACAGCTGGTCAGCAGCAAGAGCAGGAATAGAAGCCAAGGCCCAGCCTCTTGGTTTAGTGTATGTCATGCTGTGCTGAGCTGTCTCCTTTAGTTACTTTTGACATTTTTTATGTAGACCCTTGCTAGAGCATCATCATGGTACATGATGGCACTTATTGTAATATGAGTATTACACTAAAGATTTTTTAATCACTAGGGTTTTCTATATAGCCTAGAATTCCAAATTATTTGGCTATCCTGAGAACGGTGCCCTTACAGACAAAACACGGGGCCTGGCTTATGGGAAGAAGGGTATACTGGAAGAGAGGTATTCTCTGGCTAGTTTTTAAATATTAAAAGAAATACCTTCCAGGGTAAATGTGTTCATATTGTCCACAAGCCTCTTAGGCTAGAGTAGGCACATACATTCTTCAATGGGAAGTGGTGTTAGAATATTTAGTACCAAAAGTTATAGGTCACCATGTGCTGAGAGAAGGAAAGAAATAAAGCTAAAAATATTAGTCTGACTCCCCCAGACTGTCAGGTTTCTAGTGATACATCTTAAAGAAGTGTTTGAAGTGCTTCTGTCAGTTTCAACTAAGCTAATTTTAAAAAATTTCTCTTTGTACTGTGCCTTTTTCATGAACCTCTGTGAGTTTAATGCATACAATATGTGGGGGGAAAGCCTGTCAGCCTCAGTGCCCATCCCCCCCAAAGTCTGAAAAGCACATTTTAGGAGCACATGATTGTACCTGCAAGGATTTGTCATCTTATGAAATGGAACCCGAGACCATTTTCAATGCATCCTACAGGAAAGAATTTCAGGAAGGGGTGAGAGAAAAGCCGCTCCAGTCTTTGCTCCCTGGAATTGACTGCCTGTTTTGTTGCACCTCTATTTCAGACAGCGTGGGGAAGACTGTTCCTCATTACCAGGGAATGTGAGTCATTCCCAGATTTCTGTGATTGGGATTCCAAAGCATTGCTGTATCCAATGGTCTTATTAAATCCAAGTGTCAGTGCAGCTTTTCAGACTGTAGGGGGGAGCTCAGTTACAGCTGCTGACCTGGTTCTAGTTACCACACAGAGACACTGGCAAGAGCAGTGACCCCCTCCGAGTACCCAGAATTCCACATGCATGGCTGTTACCAACTGTTCCCAGATTTGGGGGTTCCCTAGTTCACTTCATGGGCTTCAATACATTAGGCTCCCTATTTATATCCTAGTTAGGATCTGTAAACTTTAGAGGGAAATGTCCTACTATTCCTACAGGCTAGTGCCAAGATCAGTCTTGAATTTTCAGGACCTTGTTTGAGATTCACATAGCCCCCTCACTGTTAAATGCATGATGTCCAGCATCTAGCAAGATACTATCCAATTCCATCTTGGTCCAAACAAAACATAAAACATCAACCAGAGAGGGAGGAGATTTACAATGTTGCCAGAAAATTAGTATGCTCTGTCTTTTCTTTCTCCTAGAGTGTTTCACAGCCAATGGTGCAGATTACAGGGGAACTCAGAACTGGACAGCACTGCAAGGCGGGAAGCCATGTTTATTCTGGAACGAGACTTTCCAGCATCCATACAACACTCTGAAATACCCCAATGGGGAGGGTGGCCTGGGCGAACATAACTATTGCAGGTAAGATGGGCCACAGTAGTTAAAATCTGTGATCTCTTCCAACTCCTTCCAACTTTGCTCATGAATAGAGAGACCTTCCTTACCTCTTTTTGGCCAACTCAAAAAGCTTTTCCTGACACTAGTTTAAAAATTCTCTCCTTCCTTCCCTCCCACAAGCTACTGCTTTCTTTCAGCTGCCTTACTTTTAACATTTCTGCCCTCTCTGACCATTTACTTGTCTCTTTCAGAAAGGAGGTGACACCTGGGCCTGGTGGCACATGCCTAGAATCCTAGCACTTGGGAGCTTAAGGCAGGAGGGTCCATGAGTTCAAGGTCAGTGTGGGCTACAAAGTGAATTCAAGACCAGCTTGAACCGCATAACAAGACCCTGTCTCAAAAAACCAAAATGAAACAAACAAATAAACAAAAGCCCAGAAAGGAGGAGACTGACTTTAGCAGGGGCTTTTTGTTTGTTGTTATTTTGTTTTTTTGCCTATTTGTTTGTTTTGTCTTTTTGAGACAGAGTCTCACTATGCAGTTCTGACTGGTCTTAAGCTCACTTTGTAGGTCAGGCTGGTTTTGAACTCGTAATGATCCTCCTGCTTCAGCCTAGAGAGTGCTGGGATTATAGGTATGTGCCACCATGCCTAGTGGGTGTTATATGGTTTTGCAGACAGAGTCTCACCATGTAATTGAGGCTGGCCTTGAGTTCACTCGGTAGCCCAGGCTGGCCTCAGACTCTGGATTCTCCTGCCTCGCCTCCTCAGTAGCTGGCACTACATGTGCTCACCAATATACTTGACTTCTAGGAGCTCTTGATTCTTCAAATATATATTCTTGATTTCCTTGATATTATTTCGCTTTTTACTAAAAGTTATCTGTGATCAAAAACATTAAGAATCACTGATATATAGGAATAAGAACTAAAATTCTAAGCACCTTTGGTCATATCTTTTAGCTATTTACACCCAAGATCCTGGTAACATGACTCATACTTTAGCAATGTGTTAGACTGAATACAAAAGCTTGAGCCATTAGGACAGGGAAAAACTATGGCTGAGCTCCATTCTGAGCTTTGTGCTGTATCCCTGGTTCTGCCGGTACACTGACATCTTAACCATATGGCACCGTTGACCCAGCTGACCCAACACATGTATTCTTGCACTGTGTGGTCTATTTTGTTTACCTTCTGCCCTCCACATACCTTTGCTAACACTTGGGGACCCTCGTGGTTGACTTAAAATGACCAGGCCTACAGGCCATGTTTTCTTTGTCCTTGCATCTTCACCTCCTTCCTTTACCTCTATCCTAACTTTTATCAACAGACTATTGCCCTATAGTTGTTATTACTGTAATTTAAAAATTGTTATATGCTTGTTACAAAAATTTCTCAAACTCTACAGACATTTATTGTTTAAATAAAATCTCCCATTTACCTCTTTCTTGAAAAACTCCACAGCAAGTCCTATCATTTTATATGTCCTACTTCCCCTTTTGCTATCTTTTGTATTTTATTATTGAAGTTACAAATACTCATTAAGCAATTCTCTTTTATTTTCAAAGTTGTACAAATTAATTTTTTGCTTAATAAAAAATTAGCCCTATTCAAATCTGGTATATTACTTTACCCTAATTTTTGTATTCGTGGGAATGATTGAGTTGGGTAAAATGTTTAGACAGAGGAAAGAGTGTTTTCTTTTTTTAACTTTACATAGGTACTTTTCTCTTATTTTTTTCCCTAACGGCACTCATGTCTGCTCACAGGCTCTCAGAAACATACCAGTAAATATTCATTAAGAGAGTAGCAAGGGCCAGGAGCACCTTTCTCCTTAGTCCTGGCCAGCTGCAAAAACTCTCCTTTGATTTGATGGAATGTACCAGACCTGAATTTCCAGTTCATACTTCAAAAAGGGAGGCTGAAATTGTTGATTATTATCACATCAGAGTCCAGTGTTTTTGTTTTAGCACTGCAGTGAAGTAAGGATGAATTTCCTTTATGAAGCTATTCTGATGCTTTTTAGAATGGCTTTGACATTGATATAAACAATTGTTTTCTAAGGGCTTTACCCCATACTGCATCAAAGCTGAACACTGAATAGAGGAGTAAAATGACAATGAAATACTGTTTAAAGAAGGACTTTGTACAAGTTCTCCTACTTTGATTTCTCAGCTGCCACCGGACACCATGTTTGTTTTGTGCAACTTTCAAACCTATCACATCTGATATGTCTGAGTTGTGAGTGACAGAAATGCCCTTTTCTGGGCTGTGTTCAAGGTATCTGGATTGGAGAAAAAGGCAGAGACTGGGGAAGAGCACAGTTGGCACTGCCACCTGGCTTTGGGCACAAGAAATAAAAGAACCCTTTGTACCCTGGGGAAGCTTATCTTTTAGGCCACACAATAAGCTTCTCCTTCTCATGCCTGATAGGGTTTGCTCCCAAACTCTGCACTGCTGGGTCTTTATGCTCATTTCCGGCCTAACCAAAGCATCAAGTTTCCAGTATTCTGAGTCTGAATGAAAGGGGCTTGGAGAGTGGTGAAGAGAGGCACGGCTTTACTGTGTGTCCAGTAGCCCCTGCCATTTGTTGATCCACTTTAGCAGTGTGGCCTGTTAGATTCACGACATCTCTGAGTTGAAAAAAATCTTAAAAGGTATTTATTGCAAGCTCTTCTCACTTAGGAAGATGTAAGCAAATCTTTTAAAAAATATTATTGCTGTATCCGAAGTTAATGCCAAGATGACAAGATCACAGATTCTAACTTAGACTCGGGCATGGTTTCCTTCAGAATTCTCTGAGGATTCAGTGTTTCAGGGAGGAGTAGGACCCATTTCTGTCAAACACGAGTAGACCAGTCCAATCTTGGTGAAAACTTGCCAGTGGCATATATTATATGAATTTTACTTTATTGTTTTCTTTTTTCCCTTGTTTTTAAAAAATTTTATTTTAAAGAGAAAAAAAACAGAATTTCAAAACAAGATAATAGGAAAGTAACAATAGTTAATACATTGTGTATTGTTATCTTTAAATTACTCAGAGTACAAGATATAGACGTTTAATTGTCTAAAAAATATTAGCACAAACCTTCCTTTTCAGTGAACTAAGAGAAATTAGTAGTATACCTGTCTTAGCTATCTTTTTTTATCTTCACTATCTTGTATACAAAATATATATATATATATGTGTGTGTGTGTATATATATATATATATATATATATATATATACTTTTCCCTTTCTTCTTTTCTCTATTCCCCAATCCCAGTTTCTCTTTCCTTTTGAACAATTAGCTCCCATTTTACAATATCTATTATATATTTTGGATCTTATTTACTCTTTCAGCTTCTCACGTTAGGGAGATAATACAATGTTTACACATGTGTGCCTATTCTATTTCACTTTATGGTCTCAAGTTGCATCCATTTACTTATAAAAGTCTCAAGTTTATCTTTCTTTATGGCTGAGTAGTACTCCATTGTATAAAAAGACTGCATCTTTTTATTCATTCCTTGGTTAATGGGCATTTGAGTTGTTTCTAAGATCTAGCTATTACAAATTGTGCTTCTATAAACATGGGTGTACATATGTGGTATGATGCTTTTAACTCTTCTGAGAAGACACCCAGAAGGGGAATGGGTGGGTCAAATGGGACCTCCAATTCTAGTTTTCTGAGGAATCTCCACACTGATTTCCACAGTGGTTGTACCAGTCTACACTTCAACCAACAGTAGAGTTCCTTTTTCCCCATAGCCCCTCCAGCATTTGTTATTGGTTGATTTCTTGATAATACTCATTTTTTCTGGGGTGAGATGGAATCACAGTGTTGATCTCTTGAATGACCAGTGATATTGGATATTTTTTTGTGTATTTATTTGCTGTTTCTATTTCTTCATCTGAAAAGTGTGTATTCATCTCAGATACGCATTTTTGGATTGGGTCTTTAAATTTGGGAGGTCTTATGGGGGCTGGGGATATAGCTCAGTGGAATAAGCGCCTGCCTAGCAGGCGCAGGGTCCTGAGTTCAATCCCCAGTACCGCCAAAAAAAAAAAGAACAAAAAAAACCCAAAACGTTTAGGGGCTGGGGATATAGCTCAGTGGAATAAGCGCCTGCCTAGCAAGTGCAGGGTCCTGAATTCGATCCCCAGTACCGCCAAAATAAATAAACAAATAAATAAATAAATTTGGGAGGTCTGATTTTTTTGAGTTCTTTATATGTTCTCAGTAGTAATCCTTTGAGAAAAAGTTGTCAAACATTTTTTTCCCACATTGTAGGTTATATCTACACTCTGTTGGTGGTTTCTCTTGCTGTGTAAAAGCTTTTTTTTTCTTTTTTTTTAAATTTTATTTTAAAGACAAAAGAATGGAGACATATGAACCAGAAAAGCCATAAACAATACAGAAAATACAAAGTTATACAGAATATAGTAGGGAATTAGAACTGGATGTTGTATTACATAGTTATCTTCACATTAGTTAACACAAAAACAGTAAAGGAAATACCAAATTATAGGTAAGATAGTAGGGAATTTGCACTGGGTGCTGTATAATATAAAGTTATCTTCATTTCTGCTAATACAAAAATGACTGAGGAAATACAGAATTATAGAGAACATAGAAGGGAATTAGCTCTGGATGCTGTCCTACATAATGTTACCTTCATCTTTGTTACTCAGTTACACAGATGATGGCCCTTTTGATCAGTTCGTTTTTTCTCCTCCCTCATCTCCGTTGCCCTA
>PVLD010008232.1:74593-85694 GCA_004027595.1 Dinomys branickii | reverse complement strand
TTCCAAATGCCGAGATTACAGGCACACTTCTGTATGCCTGGCTAGCGTGTTCTTTCTTTTCCAACATGTTGACTGCCATCTTCTGCTTATTCTTTAGGTTATACTTAAAACAAGATGATGGGCACATCCACCATATCTTAGGGAAATTTTAGGTTCAAAGATGATCTTACTGATTAAATACAAATAACTAAAAAGGAAAGGAAAACTGGTAACTAAAATATTGTTATACATATTTTTTTGGCCCAATTGAGTTAGACCCTTTCATCCTTTTTCTAGGGGATTGAGTATTTTCTTGGCAGTCCCCTTGCCTCAGCCTCCTGAGTGCTGGGATTACAAGCATGTGCCACTATGCCTGGTTTGGCTATGTTATTTGCACCAGAGTATCTTTGGAGTCCAAGGCAGTAAGAATGAAGAAGTTATCTTTCCTTAGTCAGTCCTTGTCTCACATGCCTGTAATCCCAGCATTTGGGAGGTTGAAGCAGGAGGATCATGGGAATTGAGACCAGCCTGGAGTACAAAGTGAATTGAAGACTGGCCTGAAGTACATGTGTTAGTTCCCCCATCCTAATCCTTCCTTGGTAAGGTCTTTTGTCTCTTACAGAAAATATTCAAAAAATGAGCCAAGGCAAGGTGATCCATGCCTGTAATCCCAGCACGCTGGGATGCTGAGACAGGAGGACCCGAAGTTTGAACCTAGCCCAAACAACTTACCCATTTAGGAGGTCTCTCTCTTATGAAAATGGACTTGGATTGTAGCTTAGTGCAAAGGCTCTGGTTCTAGTTCCTAGTAAAAGTTCAAAAAAATATTGATTTGTTGAATTTTAATTTTCTGAAGTATAGCATATACCTCTGAGTTAATTTAAGTAGAAATTTCCAGTAGGATTCCATGAATACCAATTTAGTGATACCTTGTAGTATCTGCGTTCTGTTTCTCTGTACCAGTAGTAGAGTAACTGGTCAAACTGGCCAGTGTCATTGTAAAAACATTGAACAATTACAGAACACAAATCCAAGGACAGGAATGCCAGCAGAACAAGGGCCTGGCCTGAGTTAGCATGTTATCAAATATCAATACCTGTTTTTCTTTTAAGTAAAACAATAAAAAATTTTAGCTGCTAGGGAACAAAGTCAGCATCTCTTACACGGGATGCAGGTGTTCTGCCGCTGAGTTACAGCTTCAGTGATTTTGCTCTGGATTCTATGGTGTACCATGATATCTGTTTTATTCTGTTTTTTGAGGTTTAATGTTGCATAATGTCCATGGGAAAAATTGATAATTATATGGTATACCATGATACCTGCTTTATTCTGTTTTTTGAGGTTTAATATTGCATAATGTCCACTGGAAAAATCGATAAATTATACCTCAAAACCTTTTCCTATTTGGATTGTTAGCTTCTTCCAGTTTGAAATTCTTTTGTGCCCAAATTGCTGTGTGTGTGTGTGTGTGTGTGTGTGTGTGTGTGTGTCTGTCTGTCTCCCCCCTATCCCCCATCCTCCCCTCTCTCTCTGTCTCTCTCTGCTGTCTGTGTCTGTCTGTCTGTCTGACTGCCTGCCTCCCTGCCTCCCTGCCTGTCTGTCTTTTCAAGACAGGGTCTTGCTATGCAGTTCAGGCTGGCCTTGAGTTCACTTTGTAGCCCAGGTTGGTTTTGAATTTGCAAGGATCCTCCTGCCTCAGCCTCCTGAGTGCTGGGATTACAGTTGTGCTCTACCACGCCCAGCCCTTCTTTTCCTTTTTTTTGTTTTTCAGACAGTCTCATTATATAGTTCAGGATGGCCTTGAGCTCCCTGTGTAGTCCTAGCTGGCCTAGAAATTACATCAGTCCTCCTGCCTCTGCCTCCCACGGTCTGGGATTATCCTTTGTTTTTTGACTATAATGTAGAGTGGTGTTTGAGTGAAAGACAAGAAAAGAATTCTAAATAAAGAGTTGGTACGAGGTATGGCAGTGCACTCCTGTAATCCCCAGCGCTGGGAAGGCTGTGGCAGGAGGATCCCAGGGAGTTCAAGGCCACCCTGAGCTACATAGTGGAAACAAAACGAAGAGCTGGAAGGAGAATCAGGACACCATAGCAAAATGGTCAAGGAATGAAGGAATTTTCAAGGATGACCTTACTGATTTAAAAAAAAAAAAAAAAGTAAAAGGGAAACTTGTTCAAATATTACGGGCTTGAACTAGTGATTCCCACCTCCAGTGATACTGAGGATTTAGTCAGGGCCTTTGCACTGAACTACATCCCCAATCTTTAACATTTTTTTTTTTCAGACAGGATCTTACTGAGCCCTTAAAAGTTCCCACACTGGGCTGGAACTTGGTATCCTCTTGTCACCATGCACAAGCCACCATGCCTGGCTGAACTTAATGTATTAAATTATGGTTCTTAGTAGGATAAGATCACCGTTAGAAGAAAAGACAGGCCAGGGATATAACTCAGTGGCACAAACACCTGCCTGGCAAGTGCAAGGTCCAGAGTTCAATTCCCGGTACCAAAAAAAAAACCAAAAAACAAAACAAAAACAAAAACAAAGAAGAAAAGGCAAGTGTGATGCTTACAAAAGCAAGTTGTGGACTCTACAAACGGAACTCAGAACAGATCATGTACATGGATGATGCCCTTGCTTGGGATGAGGAGAGGAATATAGGGTTAGGTCATGCGCTGAAGTTGTCAGCTTGCTCTGCTTTTTGGCACAGGGAGTGGGAGGTGTGTTTACAGAGAGGGCCAACAGCAGAGAGAGCCCTGGACGGGGATGAAGTACTTTTCCTGTACTGGCAAATGTCCCAAAGAGAAAAATAAATAGTTTCATGAAGCCAAAGAAGGTGAGAGTGGAGATACTTAGTGAAAGTGGAACAGGAATTAGTGGTGCTAAAACTTAACACTAACTTGCTCCTCCGATTTCTAGAGGAAGAGGAGCTGTAGACCTCAAAAACTGGGTTCTGTTTGATGGGAATGTTTACCCTGGTTAAAAGTGACAGCCAGCTTTTCTCCTTCATGATGGAGAAAGCTTCTTTGTTTTTGGCCTAAAATATTTCGTACTGTTATCTATGGGGTGTTTTTTGTCTTTTTCAGACAGGATCTCGCTGTGCAATTCAAACTGGCTTTGAGCTCTGTAGCCTAGGCTGGCCTCGCTCTTGCCTCAGTCTCCCAGTGTACTGCAATTACATGCACAAGCCACCATGCCTGGCTGAACCTAGTAGTGCTACAATTACTGAAGGGAGTGCTAGGATTACAGGCCTGTGCCACCATGCCTGGCTTTTTTTTTTTTTCCCCTCTGTGCTGGGAATGGAAGTCAGGACTGTTCAGCCACTGAGCAGCATTATAAGTCCTTTTCATGTTTTGAGAAGGGGCCCCTTGAGTTGCCCAGGCAGGACTGATTTGCACCTCCTGCAGTGGCCTCCTCCGGTGCTGGAGTCTCAGCAGTGTGCCCCCACACCTAGCTTCACTGTGTCTTTATTCTTCAGTTTCTGTTGATTTCGGAGCATTCTTTTTGTATTAGTTTTGTTTCGTAGGAAGAATTCTGGCTGGAAAGTCACCTTGGCAAGTGCTAGAGCGTTTTAGCTCCTATCCCCTATAAGCAGAGATCTTCCTGAATAGTTAAACAACTTTTGTGAGCAATGACTTGCTGTTTCTGATGTAGTAAGCTCCGGGTCAGCATTTAAAAGTGGGATTTCTGGGCTAGCAAAGAAAACTTTAGTGAGCCTCCTTTCTCAGCAGGTGACTGTAGGGAGCAGTGGGTGGTGCACAGAAATAGTGGAAAGATGGTTTGTGGTGTGTGGGTAGGGGAGGGAGTGAGGGAATACACAGGAGATGGGGAACAGAACACATTGAGAGAGAGAATGATGGCAGCAAGACAGCATCGAAAGAAGTAGGAAATGCTGTAGGGATGCTCCCCTCCACAATTGGCAGACCTAGGGTCTTCAAGCTGAATCCCCAGCCCTAGCCCTTTTTTATGATGCAGGGTGGTGGTGGTGGTGGTCTTACTAGTCCCTAAGTTGCCCAGCTGGGCTCAAACTTTCAGCTTTCCTGCCTCATCCTCCCTGAAAGCTGGGATTATTGCCACCATGCCTAGTTAGATGGGCATTTTTTTTTTTTTTTTAAAGACAGGGTCTTGCCATTCCAGGTTGGCTTTGAATTTACAGTGATCCTCTTTTGTCAGCCTCCAAGTGCTGGGATTACAGGTTTGCACTACCACACCTGGCAAGGGCACAGTGGGCATAGTTTGAAGGCAGGAAAGGAAACAATGGAAAACAGAGGGTAGAAGGCCTAGCGCATGCTCTGATCAAAAGTTCAGACCAGAAACAAATGGCAGTTTTTCTGTGTTTTTAGAAGAACATTAGGGGTGCAAACTTGCTGTATCTGTCATGGCAGCAATTTGGTATAGTACAAGAAGGGCATTTTTTATTGTTAATATTTCTCATTATTCTCATTGTTACTCTTGGCTTTTTGAGACAGAGTATTGCTGTGCAGTTCAGGCTGGCCTGAACTCACTATGTAGCTCAGGCTGTTGATCCTTCTTCAGGCTTTCTGAGTGCTGGAATTTCAGGTGTGTGCCACCATGTCCGACATATTCTTATTATTTTGAGACAGGGTCTTGCTGAGTTGCCCAGGCCAGTTTCAGTTTGGCTCCCTTCCCGCCTCTCTGCCTCCTGAGCGCTAGGAATGCGGATGTGTCCCCCACACCCTGCCGAGCCCTCGCCTTTAAATTGAGAGACATGGATTAAGATCCCATTTTAAGTGCTTTTCTTAGCATGGTTGAAGAAGGCATTTTTCTGAGGCTTACTTAGTCTTTCTAGCCCTTGAATGGGAGTAGTCACTGAAGATCATTGTGGTGATTATGTACAAGTGCACAATGCAAGCTCTCTGCTTTATTTTATACTTTTCTTTTCCTTGGGAAATAGATACTTTTTAATATTTCTGATTAAAGCTGCATTTTTAGATTTTTGGATTTCCAAGGAATGTCTAGCTCTAGATAAATATGTGATTAAATTCCACAGGAGGTAAACATAGACCTTTGTGCGTTTGATTTGTGTGCTTTGTAAACGTTAAGGCTGGTCCGATGGTTCACAGTAATTTTACATTTGTAGTTTTTAGCTAACATCCATCCTCGTCTTCCCTTCTCTTTAAATTTTTAATATATAGTTGTAGACCCTGTGTATTTAGTGTGCTTATCTGTGGGTAAATAATATAATCACATTGTAAAGTGATTGTAATTTCTATTTCAAGGGCTTTTGAAATTACCATAATAACAAACCTTGCTTCTTTGAACTTACATAAAATGGAATTTTAGCTTTGTTTTGAGTATTATAAATTTACGTTTTTATCCTATATTCCAAAGCTGTTTTTTAAAAAATTGTTAATAGCTTAGTGACAGTGCATATCACCTCTGAGTGTTGAACTTGAAGTGATCCTCTTGCTTCAGCCTCCCGTGTGCTGGAATTGTAGGTCTTTGCCTACATGCCTGGGTATCTACTGTTTTGTTTTTTATTTTTAGAGATGGTGTCTCTATGTACATCAGACTAACCTTGAATTTACTATGTAGCCTAGGCTGGCCTTGAACTTACAGTGATCCTCCTGCCTCAGCCTCTTGAGTGGTAGGATTACGGGTGAATGCCACTATGCCTGGCATAAAAATGTGATTTAAAACAGGATCTTTATGTGGTTTTGGCTTAGACAAAGCAACATGTCATGTGGGTAACATAGGCAGTATTTTAATAAAAATTTTTAATTGGGTTTCAAATGCAGTTTAGTCCATGCTGTCTATAATGTTCCCTCTACTTTCTTGGCTCTAGCTTGAGCTTTACATTTACTCACTGTTATAACCTTGAGTGAGGAATGGTGATCAGAGGAGGAAATTTGGGAATCATGTAGTTAGCAATATTTTCCAGGGAGGCAGAACCACCCTTTTTAATGAATTCTTTTACTGTGGGATTGGCAAAGACTAGCCTTAGGCAGCAAAGATGGCTTGCTGCTCATACTTGAGAAGGCTAGTAGATAGTGAAGGATTTTTTTTTGTGTTTTTTTTCTTTTTGAGACAGGGTCTTGCTATGCAGTTCAGGCTGGCCTTGAGCTCACTTTGTAGCCCAGGCTGGTCTCAAACTCACAGTGATTCTCCTGCCTCTTCCTCCTGAGTGCTGGGGTTACAGGCATGAGCCACCATGCCTGGCAGGATTTTTAAATTATAAAAATGTTGAAAGCCAAGTGTGGTTGCACAAACCAAGCAGAGGCAGAGTATCATTCCGAGTTTGAGGCCAGTCTGAGTAGCGTTAGTGAGCCCAAGGCCAGCCTGAACTATATATATCAAGACTCTGCCTCCAAAATATACATAAAGCAAAACTCCAAATTTTGAGTTATAATTATTTTAAATAATCTTTTTCACTTAATTCTCAATATTGATATTTTTTAGTAACAAATATTGAAATGAATAAATTGAAGTCTAAAGAGGTAAAGAGGTTGTTACGCTGTGAGTAGGAGTACATTTAATGATAGGTAAGGTCTGTGGTATGTGCTTTTTTTTTTTTTTTGCTGCTCTAGTTTTGAGGTTCTGGCAGCTCCCATGGATCTTCCACTGTGGAGAAATGCTGGAGCCAGGCACAGCAGTGCACGCCTGTAACCCCAGCCCCTTGTTGGGCTTAATCAGATTGCAAGTTTGAGGCCAGCCTGGGCTGCATTCAAGGCCAGTTTGGACTTCATAGTGAAATACTCTGTTACAGTGTGTGTGTGATTCTCCTGGGAGATCAACCTAAGACATAGTGGGTTGGATGGGATGAGTTCCCTAGTTTATACTTAGCGCAGACGGAATGGAGAGCTGTGATCTTTTGACTTACTAGCAGTGGTCAGTTTATATAATCATCTCTAAAACATCATTGTCTTAAGTTAAAATATATAAAAGTAGCTAACAATTTTCATGTTAACATTTTTTAAAAAAAGTATTTTGGAAATAAAAGGGAGAGAGAGGGATAAGGGAGGGATCATTGTTGAACCCCAATGACAATTAAAGGTAAGTAAATACTTAATCCCAGTCACTTAATTTTTGCTGTTTGTCAGTATCTGAAAATAAATGCAGGAAAGCTTTTCAGTTGTATGTAATATGAATGTAAAATTTAAGATCCTGAGTTGAAACTTGTCCCTCCTCTATTCTCAACACCTAGGTACGTTCTATGGATGAACTGAATCATGATTTTCAAGCACTTGCTCTGGAGGGAAGAGCAATGGGAGAGGTGAGTGAGCTGAAATATCAGAAAAGTGGGTCTGTCTTTAAGGGGAAGTTGGGTTGTCTTCCATCCAGTGTGTCCAGATCCAGTCTCCAGAAGTATGTGCTTGCTTTTCCTTGTTGCCGCACCCTCACGACAGGAAGGGGATGCTGGAGAATTTTGTCAAGTATATCATTCTTGGAAGAAAGTTAAAGTTAACTTTGCCTAATGACTGAGGATCAAAACAAAGCAACCAAAATGTGAGCAAAAATCATTTAATATTAATTGAGCACAAATTATTAATTCAGCTATAAATTGAGGCAGTAACATTTTGTATGTATCAGATGTCTTCACCTTTGCTTCATTTTTCAGTGGTTAGGTTCTGTGGCAGTTGGAAAAGAATTCGCTGAGAATCAGAATATGTTACTAACATACATACATTTACTTATTTGTTTATTTATTGAGACAGGGTCTTGCTATGCAGTTTATACTGGTTTGAATTTACTATATAGTTCAGGCTGGCCTCCAGTGTGCAGTGACCATTCTGCCTTAGCCTCCCAAGTGCTGGAATTAAGTGTATGCCCTCCCTGGCTGCAATAACTTACTTTTAGAGTACTGCTGTATTGTGAAGGGTGGGGCAGCTGTTAGACAGCTGTTACTCTGGTTGAATAATTTCAGAAGATAGAGGTTTGAGCCAGTCATTCTTTATTATTATTATTTTTTGTCTTTTTGAGACAGGGTCTCTCTGTGTAGTTCAAGCTGGCCTTGAGCTCACTTTGTAGCCCAGGCTGTTTCTCAAAACTGGCAACAGTCCTCTTGCCTTAGCCTCCTGGTGATGGGATTATAGGCGTGCGCTACCTCGCCTGGGGAGCCAGTCATCCTTTAGAAGGAATCCAGAAATAAGAATTTTGCTTTGTTTGTAGTGTTTATAATTTATAAAAACATTTGCTCTCACTATTACACAGCTAAGTAGAATTACCATAATTCTAAAAGAAAGGAGATCATGGATAGCTAAAGTATAGTCAACCTCTTAACGATTCTAGGTGTTGGTCAGGAGCATATATTGGTGGAATATGCAGTTTAAATTAATTCTTTTTTCTTTTTTTTGTGGTACTGGGGATCAAATTCAGGACCTTGTTCTTGCCAGGCAGGCGTGCTTATTCCACTGAGCTATATCCCGGCCCCTGAATTAATTCTTTAAGATGTCACAGATTCACAAGTGGGCATGTGTTTGTGGCTTTTTTCTGGAAAGTAAGTTAGCTTTCTGTTTGTTATATAGCTAATGTTTAAAACACTCCTATTTATTTATTTATATTTCTGTCTTTTTTTTTTTTTTTTTTTTTTTGGCGGTACTGGGGATTGAACTCAGGACCCTGTGCTTGCTAGGCAGGCACTTATTCCACTGAGCTATATCCCCAGCTCCATATTTCTGTCTTTTTGAGACAGGGTCTCGCTATGCAGTTGAAGTTGACCTAGAGCTTACTTTGTAGCCCAGGCTGGTCTTGACGTCACAAAGATCCTCCTGCCTCAGGAGGGATTACAGGCATGCACCACCATGCCCGGCACTTAAATGTTTTAAAGGAGGGAGAATTGTCGTACTTTATTTTTCTCATGTATGTATACCATCAATTAGATACATTTGTTGTTTCAGCAAATATTTTTTGATCCAGGCACTGTGCTAGGTTCTGAGGGTTCAAAATTAAAGTTAATTCCTCTTCTGAGTTTATAACAAGCATTCATTGATTGCCTTTGTGGTTAGACAATGAATAGTTAAAAATCTTTTGAAGTTTTAGCCTGAAACTCCTACTTACTTCCTTTGTTATATTGCTTTGCTTCCAACTTTTCTGAATCATCTTCTGGTCACAGAGGTCAGTGTCGTATCATCTTGGGTGTGTGGGTTTTAAGAGATGATTGGTAGATGTGCTTGTTTTAACTGTGCTTGCCTAATATCGTTGAAACAATATATATTGATAACCCCTAGGTGACAAAACTTTGAACAGAAATAACAGATTTGTTAGATTTAAGAACTGATAGAAAAACTGCATTTATCTTATCATACTGCTATGATTCTGACCTGGTTTCTACCACTAAAAATCATAATTCCAGGTTGCTTTAAAAATGAAATACAGGGCCGGGGTTATAGCTCAGTGGCATAAGAGCCTGCCTGGCAAGTGCAAGGTCTTGAGTTCAATTTCTGGTACCAACACACACACACACACACACACACACACACACACACACACACACACACGAAATAATGAATAACCTCAGGTTAATGACAAAAGAAATAATGAATAACCTCAGGTTAATGTTTTGTGAATACAGGTAATGACGTCTCTCTCTCTCTCTCTCTCTCTCTCTCTCTCTCTCTCTCTCTCTCTCTCTCTTTTTTTGGTTTGTTTTTTGTTTTTTTGAGAGAGTCTCACTATGTAGTTCAGATTGGCCTTGAACTCACGATGGAGCCAGGATGGTCTCAACTCAGGGATCCTCCTGCCTCAGCCTCTTGGGTGCTGGGATTACAGGTGTGTGCCACCACATCTTGCCCTTTTAATGGCCTCTTAACACTTTTAAGTCAATAGTGAACAAGATATAATAGAGATTGAATTTTATTTATTTTTAAGTTTATTTTATGTTTCTGGGCATTGAACCCAGTGGCACTGTTCCATTGAGCTACATTCACAGCTCTTTTTATTTTTGCTTGAGACAGGCTCTTGCTAAGTTGCCTAGACTGGGCTCCAGTTTGCGTATCTTCCCACCACAGGCTCCCCAGTGCTAGGATTACAGGCATGTGCTATTGTGCCTGATTTGACAAGTTAATGTTAAATTGTGTTCAAAAACATTTTTTCTCCCATAAATGTCATTTTTTGGTATATGTGTGTAATTCCTCAGACATATGTAAAGGCCTCTGTACAGAAGTAAACAATACTGTCAGTCATTATGTCACTCAGCTTGCTTCACCCAGTGTTCATAGAGTAACAATAGCAACAGCCTCAGCGAGGCTGATGCTGAGACACGTACGTGAATCATCCCCTCAGCACCACCAAAAGAATAGTTTCCTTACCCAGATAAGGAAGAATGCCACGAGAGTTGAATTAATCTGCCCAGATTAACAGTTGTGATGGGGCTGGGCTTCCATTCTGGATTCTCACGTCCAAGCAGGTGCCTTTAATTAGAGTAAATAAAACAAATTGTTTTGTAAAAATAATTGAGAGGCAAAACATTTCATTTTGTTTTTGAGACAGGGTCTTGCTATTTAGTTCCAGCTGGCCTTGAATTTACCGTGTTGCCCAAGCTGCCCTGGAATTTGCAGTGATCTTCCTGCCTCAGCCTCCCAAGTGCTGGGATTACAGGCATGAGCCACCACACTTGGTTTAACAAGCTTTTATAATAAAATTTTTAAAAGCGCAACCTCTAGTTATTTTATTATTTTTCAATCTATTCAGCAACAAAACACCTCTAGCATGTAGTGTATTAAATACAGTGTTTATAGTGTGAAAGTTCAAGCAAATTTTAATGACCTTTTAAGCCAGGCACAGTGCATTTTAGTGGTAGTTATTTTGTGTGTGTTTGTGTGGGAGCCTGCCCATGTGTGAGTCTGCACTAAATAGTTTTATTGTTGAAGAATGTATGAATCCTTAGAATTCAGGGAATTGGTTCTTTCCAAGGTTACTAACTTATTATTTTTATTTTATTTTAAAGACAAAAGAATGGAGACATGAACCAGAAAAGCCATAAACAATACAGAAAATACAAAGTTACACAGAATATAGTAGGGAATTAGCACTGGATGTTGTATTACATAGTTATCTTCACATTAGTTAACACAAAAACATTAAAGGAAATACCAAATTATAGAGAAGATAGTAGGGAATTTGCACTGGATGCTGTATAATATAAAGTTATCTTCACTTCTG
>PVLD010008232.1:52625-74493 GCA_004027595.1 Dinomys branickii | reverse complement strand
GGTCTTCTTAAGACAGGATCATGCGATCTTGCTACGCAGTTCAGGCTGGCCTTGAGCTCATTTTGCAGCTCAGGCTGGTCTCGAATTTGTAGCGACCCTCCTGCCTCAGCCTCCCGGGTGCTGGGAT
Organism: Dinomys branickii; assembly: GCA_004027595.1. Classification (NCBI taxonomy): domain Eukaryota; kingdom Metazoa; phylum Chordata; class Mammalia; order Rodentia; family Dinomyidae; genus Dinomys; species Dinomys branickii. Next base: position 74,366 of record PVLD010008232.1, on the reverse strand, counting down.
TACAGGTGTGTGCCAACATGTGCGGCTCTCTTGTCATGATTTTTGATCAATTTAGGCATCTTTTAGTAGAAATCTTGCTAAAAAGCTGCTGGTCATAATATACTCTTGACCAGGGATATAGCTCAGCAGCACAGTGCCTGCCTGGCAAGTGCAAGGTCCTGAGTTTGATTCCTGGTGCAAAAAAAAAAAAAAAAAGCTCACCTCCTCCTTTAGAAAGACTGCATAAAAAGGTAGATAGATCAGGCCACAAATTATTTGAACAGATTTAATCCATGTTCCTTGTTGACTCCTTTCATTTATGTTAAATTTTTTTACACCTTAAAATTTTAAAACGTGGGGCTGGGGATATAGCTCAGTGGAATAAGCGCTTGCCTAGCAAGCGCAGGGTCCTGAGTTCGATCCCCAGTACCGCAAAAAAAAAAAAAAAATTAAAACGTTTAACATCATGTGTTTGTGAAGGTTTGTTTTATTATGAAAAGATTAGTCTGTGAGTTGAGTAACAATGTCTTTGTAGGTACACAGCTCATAAGTTTCTGCCTCACAAGTGCAAGATCCTGAGTTTGATTCCCAGTACCCCCCCAAAAAAGAATATATTTGTAGTAGTAAGATGGAGGCTTAATAAACTCTTAAGTTTCTGTACTGTTTCTACAGTTGTTTGGTTTATGATCTTTTTATTTATTTATTTGTTTATTTTGATAGGGTCTCAGTATACAATTCAGATTGGTTTTGAACTCACTGTAGCCCAGGCTGGCCTCAAACTTGGCAGTGGTCCTCATGCTTCAGCCCTCTCTAGTGTTGGGATTACAGCATGGCTGGCTGTTTTATGATCTTGAGGACTTAAATTGCTCTGTCTGTATGTAGAAGGGCAACATCATTACTCTCCGTGTCCTAAAAAGCATCAGTGGCAGAGTGCATGTTCTCAGGGTTTTTTTTTTTGTTTGTTTGTTTTTGGGTCTCTTTTGAGACAAGGTCTTGCTATGTGGTTCAGGCTGCCCTTGAGCTCACTTTGTAGGCCAAATTCGCAAGAATCCTCCTCCTCAGCCTCTTGAGTGTTGGGTTTACGGGCATGTGCCGCCATGCCCAGCTCTCACCAGTTTTAATTAAAAAATTTTTTATTAGTACATATTTACATATTCAGCATGTTTACTTGGGGGCGGTGGTACATGTGCATATACATCTTATTGAAGGTGTGCCCCTCATGTGCAGGTCTCTGGGTTCAACCCTGAGTCCACAGTAGGCTCTGGGGTGGGGTTAGGAAGCAAGCATGATTTGTAAATAGGAGAGGAGTTGTAATTGGAAAGTACATTAGAGCCTTTGACAGAAAGTTATCTTATTCTTTTTTTTTTTTGTTATCTTATTCTTAATTAATTTTTTAAGTTTGAAAAAATGAGGGGCCTTCTTTTTAAAGACTCCTTAATGTTTTTGTTTACTTTGTTTTTTTCGAGACAGGGTTTTGCTTTGTAGTCCAGGCTGGCCTTGAATTTACTATGTAGCTCAGGCTGGAACTTGAGGTGATCCTCCTGCCTCAGCCTCCCGAATGCTGAGATTATAGGTGTCTACCAGCAAGCTCAGGTTGCTCCTTAATGTTTTAGATGGAGTAACTTTGACAACTTTCAGGGTACTTAAAATAATCAGCTGTGCATCCAGGGTTGGCGTAGCCCTGACGGCTCATGTCCTTTCTGCCTGTGTCCACCGCCTGTCCTGAGCCTTAGCATCTCCACTCTGGGTTCGCATGCTGGCCCTGGCCCAGACACTCAGCACTGTGTTGTGTCCTGTGGGGACTCAACTGTCCTCAGTGCTCGCACAGGTTTCAGGGAGGACTTCTCAGGTGGGCCACCAGTATAGCAACGCACCCACTCTGACATTAGAAGGGGTTGCGCTGTGTATGTCTTAAAACTTTATGACAAGATTGACCTGGAAAAGCTCTTGGTAAGTTCTCATTTTATGAAAAACCTAGGCTTAGTTTGGACCAAGTGGAGATTTATCATGGCTGTGGAAGATGAATTTGTGTTTGAAATTTGTGGTAGAGATGTGGAAATGTGTCCACGAGAAATTGTAGATCACACTGCAGATAAGAAGGGTGTAGGTGAATATAACATCAGACCCCTTTCCTCACAGAGTGCTCCAGTGATGCTGGCGACTGGAAGGGAGAATGTATCTTGGCGTCATCACACAGAGCCACTCTGTTTTACTTATATTTAAGTGGTCTTGTTTTGCCATTTGAAAATAAATCGGTAAAACAAACAAAAAATAGAGAATATCGTCTCATTTCTTGGATAAATAAAATGTGTTTAGATATGTGGCCCTTTGTGTTTGTCTTAGGAAAAGCTGCCCTTGGTAACAGACATGTTTGCAGATCTTGTATGAAATCTAGGAAGTGTTCCTATATAAGGAGTAAAAAAGAATCTTGCTTTATTCACTTGCAGTAGATGATGAGAATGATACTTGTGTAACTTAAAGCTGTAGATTCGCACTGGACATTATAGGAATTCTGTCCACAGATGTAAGATATCAGAATGGTTGTAGAGGTATGAATTTCTTTTTCTTTTTTCTTTTGAGATGTTCCTGCCTTTACCAAAAGTCCAGGCTGGATTCAGCCTCAGTGATCCTCCTGCCTCAACATTCTGAGTAGCTGGGATAACAGGGGGGAAGTAAGTTGAACAGCTGTTAACTCAAATGAAAACTTGGTCAGATAGATAGCACTAGATTAGAGTTCTGAATGAAGAAGCTACTGCTTCTAGCAATGGTTCAAACATTTATCTGCTTTGGCTTTGCTTTTTTTCCTGCCTGTAAGTCATGATACAGCTGTGACTAGGTAGTTTCCCAGGACTCTTGTAGGTCTGAAATTCTTGGCATTTTCCTTTATTTTTATCATTAAAGATAAGAGAAATAGTTTTGGCTTATCTGATGTATTTCAGAAGACATTTAAAAGATACTCTTTTTAGAGTGGCATCCTCTTGTGATTTTTAATGATTGTAGAATTTTTAATTGGGTTCTTTTAAGTCAGTTAGTCAATTAGTCACTTTAAGTTTAGTCAGTTCACTGTTGTGCAGCTGCCCAAGACACCAAAGTATATACTGATGTGAGTTGTCAGTACTGCAGTCAAGGCAAATGGCCAATGTGGAGACGAAATCTGTAAAATTCTTTTTCATATCTTTCCATTATGAGTTGGAAAATTGGAGGCTTTTGGTTAGGTAAAAGTACTTAGAGAGTCACAGTCTTAAAAGGACTACCTTATACTAGCAAGTCTTCATAAGCAGAGTGGCATAAAGGAACTCACTTGCGTGTTGAAAGGAGATATGTTGTCTGACACTAGGATCGTGTAGCCTTTGGTGGAGCAGGGAGGAAAAATTAATGGCCCTGGGGCTGAAACCTAGGCCTCACAAACACTGGGTTCTGCTCTATCCCTGAGATGCGCCACAGAACAGGGGAGGAAAAATTAATAAAGCCTTAAGGTATATTAATGTAAAGGTAGTTGACCAAATGGTGTAGCTACTCCTTTCCCCATATAACGGAGTACAAATAGCAGAGATTTTAAAAAGTTCCATATTCCATTAGCCATGTAGTAATAGTATTCAATTTGGGATATTCTTGACATCTTGCACTTAAGAGAAAACATAGGAGCTAGCTGAGTGGCCTCAAGGAACAAGATCTTAGCAAATGATGTGTGTTAGATGTGAAATGACCTTTCCATGAGTATTGTTTGTGGAAGTTCTTGGGACCTCATGATAGTTTTGGAATGGAATATTTTGATGAATAAAACTAGGAGAGTTGTCTTCTCACCTGAAAATGTGAATGTATCTGCATTTGGAACCTGAGTCTTTATTCTGGTCTGTCATTTTGAGACTGTGTGCAGTCCTACTCATTCCAGTATCTGCTTTATAGCCTGCACTAAGGGGACTGGGCAGACCTGTGACTGTTTACAAGGATTTGTTTCGGAATGATTGAACACAGCAAAAAATACACTTATCATAATAGGAAAGATAATCCATATACTGCTTGATCTATCTTTTATTTTATTTTATTTTATTTTATTTTATTTTATTTTATTTTATTTTTTGGTCTTTTTGGGACAGGGTCTCACTATGCAGTTCAGGCTGGCCTTGAGCTCACTTTATAGCCCAGGCTGATCTTGAACTTGCAACGCTCCTCCTGCCTCAGCCTCCCAAATGCTACAGGTGTGTGCCACTACGCCCGGCTGATCTACATTAAATTTCTGCTGTTTTATCATCTTTTGGCTAAAATGTTATTCTTTGGTTTGAGGACTAATTAAGCTATAATAATACATTTATTCTCATCAATGTCATTGCATGGTTTAATCGATAGCATAACTTATATGCATCTCCCAGTAGATTTTTGAGAAATATTATTTATTTTTATTTTGTGTGTGTGTGTGGTACTAGATATTGAATCTAAGGGCTTAACATTGTAGGAGGTAGGATGTAATTCTTCCTCTTCTGTTCCCCATGATTTTTGTGTTTTTTGAGATGGTCTTTTAAAGTCACTGCGTTTTCTAGGCTGGGCTGAAACTTGCGGTTCTGCCTCAGCCTTGCAATGTTGAAATCACAGGCATTGCCAGCACACCTGGCTTCACCTGTTTTTTTAAATTGAGGAAAAGGAGTCCTGAGGTCAGGTGACTCGGGCTAAGATCCTAAGTGTCAAGGTGTAGGTTCACTTCAGATTTTCTTTTGTTAGGCTCAGAAATAATAGCTGCCAGTACTGTTACACATAAGTAGTTTTCTAGGTGCTATGCTAATCAGTTCATGTACATTACATTTTTTGTTACAGTGATCCTGGAATTTTATAATGCCCTTTTAAAGATAAGGCAGGCAGAAAGAGCTAGAGTGCTGAGGGGTGCGAGTCAGCTGTTGAACCTAGACGCCTTATTACTCCACATTCTGACTTTTCTTACTATGTGTTTTGCAGATTGTGTGTGCTCATTATTCAAAATCCAGCTTTAAGTGTGATCACCTCTGTAAAGTTTTCTTGCTCTTGCCAGATAGGTGCTATAAGAGGGGCCTGGGACTATAGCTCAGCAGTATAAGCACCTACCTAGCAAATGTAAGGTCAGGAGTTCAATTCCTGGTGCTCCCCCAAATAAACAAAAGAAAAAGCTATGGAGGGAATTAAAGTAGCAAGTGGATTGTATTATTTAATGGCCCTAATTTGTTTTATATATAGTGACATGTGTTTTATATATAGTGACATGAAAAACATGTTTTCCATGTTTTTCTACACAAGTTCGTTGTGGTTGGGAGACAGCTAATAATGTAAACAGTAGCAGCTTAATATCTTGTGTTGAAAAATGCAGTTGATCTTAGCCAAAAGGCTGAGAAGCGATTGTGTTGAAAAATGTGTATTATCTAAGCATATATTCCTCCTTACTTTCTCTTTTATACCAGAAGATATCCTTGTCCCTGAAGGGATCTTGGTGCAACTTAGTAAATGTTGGCCATATGTTATATTCACATATCTCAGGACTATAGAAGTGTTGAGGAGAGGACAGGGACAGACAAAACTGAAAACACTTGTTCTGTGTGCTATTTAAGTAGGTACATTTTAGAGATCTAATTACTTTTGTAAACATAAGGTATGAAAGGTGAATAATAAATTAACAATACTGTTGCCATCCAAGTCAAGTCTCATATAAAGGCATTTGTTGTAAAAGACTTTGTTTAACATAGTTTTTTTTTTAAATACAACTTTATACATACGTTTTTGAGGCAGGGTTTTGCTGTGTAGCTTAGGCTGACCTTGAATTTACTGTGTTGGCTCAGCCTGGCCTCAAACTTGCAGTGAGCTTCTGGCCTCAGACTTTTGAGTGCTGGCATTACAGGTGTGCGTCTTCATGCCTGGCCCTTAATATAGTTGTAACCAGTTCAGTGTGTTTTCTGGACCATCTGGTAGGGCATGGAAACATCCTCATATCTATACAGCAGACATAATATTGTTTAGAAAACTGGAATTATTTTTATTATATTGCCTCAAACTTAAATTGTGTATAATTCCTTTTTTTACTGGTTTTGCAGAATAGAGTCCTAATTTTGTTTACTGGTTATACCAAAACTAATTCATTGTATTTTGATTAATAATTAAGTTGTTCTAGCAAGGAATGTTAAAAAAAGAATGTAGAGAAAATAGTTTTATCTTCTGTATTCATATTCCCTGTACACATAGTACCCAAGTCTGTGAACTGTTCAATTCCTGATAGGGATGTAAAAAGGGAAATGCTTCATGTCTGGTATATTGAGGTCCTTGTCTTGTCAATTTAATAATTAAAAATACTTGGAGGCTGACTGGTTATATGGGTGGGTTTGAGTATTTGATCCAGTATTGAGGGGAACTTTACTTCTGTTTTCATTTGAGCTGTTTGGTGCTTTGGGCACCGGGGTGGGGGGCTGCTGATCTTGAAACAGTCTAGTGTTGTCACTTTTATTCATGAATTTTATAGGTTTCCTAAATGATCTGGAGCATACCTTTTGCATAGTGGGCTTTTCAATCTGAAGTTATTACAGGCCAATGGTAAGGTGCATGTGGTAATGCTATAGATCAAGCCATGTAGTGTGTGTATATATGACCTTATTTACAAGTAACTTCAGTATAACAAGAGGTAACATAGTGCTCTCTGTTTGCATGTTTGTTTCTATATCACGCAGAAAAGCCTGATTTTATGTCAGGTGTTTTGTCGTTTTCTGAACACGCTTTACTGTCAGTGTTTATGAAGATAGAGAAGTTTCTTTTGACTCTGTTTCAGTAACTTGAAATGGGTGGCTATAAAGCTGGCAGTTGATTCAGGTGGAGAAGGAATTAGTAAAAGTTGTCCCCAGGCTAATTCATTACAAGATAACATCAAGTTTGAGATAGTATCAGTATCGCTGGAGAAATTTGTTTTGGAAAGGCTTGCTTTTATGGAAGTGTGAACAGTGTGTGTGCTTTTTGTTGCTCTTGTTCCTTGTTTTGAGGATGAAGCTCTTGACAGTTGTCATGTGTAAAGAACACAGGAAGCCCGTCTGCATCTTGGAGTTGAGCAGTAGTCACCAGCTGAAGAGTGAACTCTGCGCTGTTAACTTTGGACTGTCCTAACATTTAAATGTAGTAAAATTCTTATTGCTAAAATGCTAAATTGCTTTTTTTTTGGTTCCCAGCAACTAAAAATAAAAGTTTCTGGAATCTTTATAATCTTTGGACTTAGCAAATATGAATTGGTAATACCACGCTCTTTCATACCTGCGCCCTGTTTCCATCTCCCATTCGCTCTCAGCCGGCTCTGCACAGTAGAGTCCTAACTGCAGAGTGGCTTGTGTATACTTGGAGACTTCATTCCGATCATTCTGATGGTTTGTAACTCTTAACTTTTGAAATTCTTTGGCGGTACTGGGGATTGAACTCAGGACCCTGCGCCTGCTAGGCAGGCGCTTATTCCACTGAGCTATACCCCCAGCCCCTAACTTTTGAAATTCTATAGATTAAAAAAAAACGTGCTGTGAAAGCTGAGAGGCATCTCAGCAGTAATTCTTTCCCTAATTTCCACAGGTCTTTCTGTTTTCCATTTAACAACTGATGACTGCAAGTGACATTTTTGCTTAACTTTCCTTCAGCATTCTTTTTTCCCCCCTCACCCTATTTTCCCCCTCACCCCACTTTGTGGAGGTCTGTCAGATTACTCTTTTAAAAATCATTTTATGATGATACTCCCTTTGCTCCCTCTTGGACTAGAGCCTACGTGCTCGGGCTCATGCTGCTGCACTGGCAACTGGCACCCTTTCCTTACCGCTTACTGTATGGTGGCCAGTCTCCCAGTGGGCACCTGCTCCAGCTGCTTTTACTTCTACTTTTGCTGGTTGCAGAAGATGTTTGTACTGTCCTACCTGCTCTAAAGTCTCTCCTCTCTAAGGCGTTCCTTGACCAGCCTAACCCTGATACATTTTTCTGTTGACTGGCTACTATTCTTCATCTAAAGTAGTTTGTGAAGTGTTACAGTTTGCACCGTGCTATTAGGGAACATACTTATTTTAAAATGCCTTGTAATTGTATCCGTTTGGTTCCTTTAAAAATATTCTTTTAAATTCTTTCATGGCAAAAAAGATTTTTATTTTTATTTTTTCCTAGTAGTGGTAGTTAATGTAGGCCTTGCATTTCAGAGAATTTCAAGTGATACCTTTGACTTCAGGAAGTAGTTAAGATGCGTAAATTTTTCTATAGCCAAAGAAAGAAATGTTGGTTTTCAGAGGTGGGAAGGAAGACTAATAACTTGACCTTGCTTTGGAGATGCCCAGGTGATTTGCGTAGTTTCTTCCGTAGGAGTGGAAGTGAAGTGTTTATCAAAAATGCTCAATAACCTAGAGAAACATTAAAGGAAACTATTAGTTTACATACTCCATAATTATAATGAGCCCAAAAATAATAAAAAAAGGAATAAGCCAGTCATAGGTGGCACATGTCTGAAATCTTGGCACTTGGGAGTCTGAGGAAGACTGCTTGAGTTCAGGCCACCTGGGCTATGTAGTGAGACCCTGCACAACAACAAAGCAAAATGAAAAGTATATTACATTTCTACTGAAAGAGATTTTGCTAAGAGACCATTTCTATGGAAATTAGTATTAATCACTTGCCCCAGCAGGGTGAAAAATTTAAGCAGTAATTTTATAGCAGATTTGATTTGTAGGATGTTTTTGGTGATTGGAATTAAATGAAACAGAAAAAGAGTATTTAACATTTACTCCAGCATAGTGATGTATGCCTGTAATACCAGCATCTGGGGGCGCTGAGGCAGGAGGATTGCTGAAAGTTCAAGGCCTGCCAGTGAGAATGTGTCTCCAAAAGATGAAAAATTATTATTAATATTTTTTTGGTACCGGCAGTCGAACTCAGGACCTTGAGCTTGGCAGGCAGGCTCTTATGCCCCTGAGCTATATCCCCGGCATGATGAAAAAATGTAAAAAAGACGAAGAAGAAATAATCCTTTCACGAGTACTGAGTAGCTGATTAAAGACAGCGCAGCATGTGTCCCTAAAGAGTAGCTACACAGATGGGAAGAATTGGGTAGATCATGTTCTCAACTGAAAGAGGTGGTAACTAAAAAATAGAATCGTTTGCTGTATATGCTTTTTTGGTGATAGTTTTTTTTCGTGCGGGTTTGGTGCTGGGGACTGACCCCAGGGTATTCACAATGAACTGTACCCTCACCCCTTTTTTAGTTTTTTGAGACAGGATCTCACTGAGTCAGTCACTGAGTTGCCCAGTTTGGACTGGAACTTTTGATCTTGCCTTATCTACCCAGAGTGCTGGAGTATAGACATCAGCCACCACTTACAGGTTATATATTTATTTGTAACTTTAAAAATAGTTGACTTGTGATTACAGGGAAAATTTTAAATACTCTTTATTTAAACTGCAGTTTTCAAAATGAGTTGAAAGTTTAGTTACTGGAATTATTTTAAGCACTCAGGAGGCTGAAGCAGGAGGATCATTGCAAGTTCGAGACCAGCCTGGGCTACAGAGTGAGCTCAAGGCCAGCCTGAACTGCATAGCGAGACCCTGTCTCAAAAAGAGAGAAAAAAAATTTACTATAAACAGTACACAGTGCACTCTCTTCTTAAAATTAGTGCTAGCTTTTGTCAGTTTGAAGTTATGTTGAAGAGAAATGTGTCTGGTTAAGAGAACATGCTTTATTTGTATAAATTACAGATTACAATAATTTCAGTTTTTATTTATTAGAAAGTCTGTTGTAAAGTACAACAAAAATGTATTTTGTAACAAGTAATTCATAATCCTACCACCCAAATGTGTTTTTGTTATTTTTCTTTCCAGTCTCCACCCAAAAGAGAAAGGTGCATGAAGAGCAGATACCTTTGTGTTTTATTCTTTTTCTTTCTTTTTTTCTTTTTTTCGCCTTTTGAGACGGAGTCTTGCTATACAGTTCTGGCTGGCCTTGAGCTCACTTTGTAGCCCAGGTTGGTCTCGAATTCACAGTGATTACAGGGGTACGCCACCATGCCCGGCTCTTTGTGTTTTATTCTTAAAATTTAATGTTGTTTAATAAACACTGCTTATAGTCATTATGGCTGTTTTTGGTGAACTTATATTATATACCACAGCTACCTGATGGTTGAATATTTAATTTGAGACCAACTTTTTTTGTTTGCATCCAATAGTCTTACAGATACACTGAATGTGTAATTTTGTTTTTGGGGAAAGAAAAGTTTTAGCTAGGCGTGGTGGTACACATCTATTATCCTAGCATTTGGGGTTTTGAGGCAGGAGGATTGCCATGAGTTTGAGGTCAGCCTGGCTTCATAGCGACTTCAAGGCCAGCCTGAACTACATTGTGACACGCTGTCTCAAGAAACAAACAAAACAAAAACCAAAAAAAAATTTTTTAAAAAGGTACAATCTCAGAAATGAACATGACTCCCCCCACCTGTGCAAAGAATTGCACTAACAGTGACTGCACATGTGTAAAGAAAGGATTGATTTATACCTTTATGGTTTGTCTGTGCATGGGTCTCTTTCTTTCCATCTGTCTATCTATCTGATTACATACATGTACCACCACTCCTGGCTCCTTTATCTTACCAAATGTTCACAACAACCCATTTTCTGAGAGAGAAGGTTGAGCAGGAAAGGCCTAAATTCACACAGCTATGACTTAAAACCAGTTGTTTTTAAAAAATGATTCGAGGCATTTGTGTGTTATCACTATTTTGTTTATCACAATAAGTAGGTTATAGGTTCTTGGTATTTTCATCTTTTTGTCTGTATTGGAAAGAGTTCTTAGTTATAGTTATATGATATGATTGTGTAAGTGTGGATTTATGTCTTTTTTGTTAGATGAAAAAAAGTGTTGCCAGGAAGAAAGGTGGAAGTTGGCTACATGGCCAGCATTGCTTGTATTGTATTTCTATTTTATTCTCTGGAAGCTTCATGAATAGGTCTTTTGTTTTATAAACTTCGGGTTTAGAATGGGATTAATGGCATGTGTATTTTCTCCCTAAGATTTAAGAACAGATGCTACTGGTGAAATAATAGAAATTCCACTTAATTGAACATTACAAGGAAGAATACAGGTCTGTTTTATTCCCTGGGGTGGTAGGACCTTCCAAGTTCTGCCGCTCAGTTTTCAGACAGTTTCACAACTTTGAAGATGTTTATATTATGGGACTGAATGCACACTAACCAGAACTGCAAGCAGTAATGTATAAAAAGCAAAGTGAGCTGGGCATGATGGCATACACCTGTAATCACAGTACTTAGGAGGCTGAAGCAGGAGGAATGCTATGAGTTTGAGGCAAGCCTGAGCTACTTAGTGAGTTCAAGGCTAGCCTAAATTACAGAGCAAGACCCTGTCTCAAAAACAACAACAGAGAGAAAGGGCAGAGTGTATTCTACTAATTTATAAGGAGAAATTACCTAATTCTCAAGTGGACAGAATCTTGTGTGTAATGATCAGGTTGCTTGGTTACTGGAGGAAGTCAATCCTTCGAAGAAGTTGCATGATGTGACAGTGTTAGAAGGAGGAAATATGACTTGAATGGTTTTAGTGTCTACTGTAATCAAAATAACTTGGTGGGCTCTGTTGCTTTTGTAAGGACAGAGTGGCTTATGCATCAGATCCCCTCACCTGTAAAGTGTCAAGTTGCTAATAATTCTCACAGACTGACTTCTTCAGTTTGCTTTGCTTTGTTGGACCAATTCTTAATTTCTGTTGTCTTCCTTTAGAATTGTCAAATCTTTTAATCCTCTTATTGCAAGATCTTTCTTCTAAATCTCTGCTGTAATCTGTTGCTCTTTGCCAAAAAAGTCTGGGGTCAGTGGTTGTTCTTCAGTGATTAAAGGGCTTACCTAGCCCACGGGAGGTTCTGGGCTCTAGCCACAACACTGCAAAAACAAAATGAAACCAAGAAATGAAAGAACCACCCCATTCTTTATTGCCAAGTTCTTGATATACCGGGTAAAGAAGATCTGTCTCTTCATATACTGTGAATTTGCATGTAAATTTTTGGTGATTGAATTTATGTGTGCCTGCCTTAGGCAACTACGGTACTAGTGTGCATTATGTTGGATTGGTGAGCCGGGAAGAGAGGGTACTGTTGAATGAATTTGAAGTAACACTTAGACAACACATCATCATTTTGTTTTATTTAAAGTTAGGTATCTATTGTCTTAGTCACTTTCTTATTGCTGGGACACAGTACTTGACACCCACAGTTTTAGAGATACAGAAAACACCAGTGGTTGCCATGGCTCATATTTCAGTAGTTTCAGCCCTTGCGTGGTTGGCTGGCCCCAGCGCAGGGCCACACGACAGAGGATCATGTCAGGAGAATTGCTCATGATACGGCAGACAGGAAGCAGAGAGCCAGGGAGGAGCTGGGAAGGAGATAAGAGCCCCACCACCCCTCTCTGCTTGTGCTGAGACCCTATATCCAGTTATAAACCAGAACATTTATTTTAGCTTTTGCTTGCTTATTTGTTTATGTATGTCTTGTTGCACTTTTGTTTTGTTTTGGAGAAAGGGCCTGCTATGTAGTTCAGGCTGGCCTTGAACCACTATGTAGTGGTGATTGTCCTGCCTCAGCCTCCTGAGTGGTGGGAGCAGGCATGCACCACTACCCTCAGTCTGACTCTTGAATATAAGTGATTGGTAATGGTTTCACTGAGCTTAGTATGTCTGTGTTGATTTAATTTTGCAGGTTTTGTTTTTTTTTTTTAATGAGATGAGGCCTTGCTTTGTAGTTCAGGCTGACTTTGCAGTCACTGTGTAGTCCAGTGCTGGGATTACAGGTGTTGGCCACCATGCTTGGCAAGTTTCCAGGTCTCTATAAGTCAGAAACCTAGGCATTGCTTTACTATGGCTTCTCAAGCTGCAGGCAAGATTTCAGCTGGAGACTTGTATATCTTAAGCTTGACTGGGAAAGGCCCTCTTTCCACACTCATGTATCAGGGTCAGTTTTTCAGAATGTTAGACTGAGAGCTTTAGTTTCTAATGAATGATGTGCAGAGATCGCTCTTGATTCTGTGCTGGGTGGGCGTTTTCTTTAGGTGGCTAGTGTTGCATGCAGCTGTCTTCACCAAAGCGAACAAAGCAAGAGAGCAGAAGGGTATATACAGTCCTAGACGTTTGTAACAATCTCTTGGCTTGTACTTTTTTCTTAGAAACAAGTCCCTAGGTCCTGCTCCACACTCAAGAGAAGGGGATTAGATTACTAAGAGTCATCTCAGGTGCTTCTACCAATGGAGTGTATGTGGGTATGGCTTGGGTAATGAGAAATACTAGGTTCTATGTGACATTTAAGGGCCTGACTAATTTCGTTTCTGTCTTTGCCCAAACGCTTTGGTTCAATAATTTTTATTCTCCCTATTTTACAGAACACTTTTGAAATAAATTCATTCCACTCTCCTCCTGCCTCCAGTTAGCATGCTGTCACTCTCTTCCCCTACTTTTTTTTTAATCTTTTCTGAACATGCCTTTTCTGTTCTTTCGGATAAACCACTACTTTGCCAAAGCAAATTGCATTCTAGTACTTTTTGTGCTGCCCCTAAGCATCTGCTTAGGATTTATATTTATTGATTTTTTTTTAAATTGATGGTATTAGTGATAGAATGCAGAGCGTGCACACTGAGTTACATCCCAGCCTTTTAAATTTGTATTTATTCATTCAGCTTTTTAAATTTTGAGACAGGCTGTCATTGCATTATCCAGGTTGGCCATGAGTTTACAGTCCTCCTACCTCAGCTTCCCAGAGTATTGGGATTATGTTTGTGTGTACTGTTTATATTGTTACATAGTAATGAGAGAGATTATTGATTCTTGGTGAGCTAGAAACTTTAGCTTTTTGATACATTTTCCTTGAGACTTGAATCTAGTACTAGTGTTTTCAGAATCTCCACTTTTTAGCAATTGGCTTCATGTTTGCTATATTGTTTCGTTTTGAAAGAGTTTAGCCTAGAAACAGCTTTGTGATGTGCTCACCTGCTTTTGCTGGTATTGGACATTATGACAACCTGATGAGTCATAGTGAAGGGTACCAGGAACCCTGAAATCATTTTTGAAGCCTTAAACTGCTTTTAGTTGGCAATTTAACAGATTATAAACTGTGTTCGTATATGAAGTCTAATACTAAGACTAGAAGCTATTTCTTGAGGTTTTTTGGTTTTTGGTTTGAGTGGGGATAGTACTGAGAATATGTCCTCAGTTTTTTTGAATAAAGATTTCAAACTTGTATGGAAAATGATGAACACTTAAAAAATTAAAGGGTAAGAGTGGTTTTAGTCACTTTGCCCCATTTCCACTGTTAGATGGAACGTAAAATTAACCAGTAAGGTTGTATACAGAGGAGTAGTTGATGTGGGCTCCTGTTTGCTCTCACTCGCTTCAAAATAAAGGAAAAAATCAGAATTAGAGTGGAAAGGGGAAAAGAATTTTTTTTGTCATCTTTGGCTAAAGTTGAAAACTATGAGGAGAAAAACAATAAAAAACAGGGACGTTCCAGTTGTTCCTTGAATCATCGATTTTCAGCATCAGTTCTGGGATTTGCAAGCAGCGAGGTGTGGTATTGCTGAATACATTTATTGAGAATGTACTGTGTGGCAGACATTGTGTTATGCACTTGTCGACAGTATCTCTTAATTATCACAACAGCCTGAAAAATACTTGCTTCTTTAGTAAAAAAGAGAACGAGACCTGGGGCAGTTCAGTAAAATCGCCTGGGCACATCCCAGTTATCTGCTGCTTATCTTCAGTGTGGACATCTTATCCCTCTCCTTTTACCTGCTCCCTCCTCACTTTGATCCACTGAAGTTAATGGACCCCAGAGGAATTGACTGCTGCTTGTTACTGTTGTCCTTTGAGGAAACTTAAACATCCGTGCAATTAAATGTCAGATTAAAAATTTTTTTAAAATAATACTGTTCGATTAGAAAATAACAAAGCCAGAAATGCATGCAGGAAACCATATTGGCCCAGGCAGTAACTCAGATTTATAGATTCTTAAGAGTGGTTTCTAATTATGCTAAGAAACATAGACATTATGTTTGAGAAACTAGCCTTCATTGTAATGGGTAGAGTTTTGCTTTTCTTCCTTATCATTAGGTTATGGGGTTATAAGTTGAAAAGTTAAACCTTTATTGTAAAGGAGAACAAATGCTTTGTGTTTTCTGGTGTTTTATTCTCTTCTCTGAGTTTAGCTCTTCAGTGTGTGCCTTTTTATGTCTAAAAACTACCTCAAACTTTAAAATTTTCTGGGTAATTGCAGTTGAAAAGAAAACATAATTAGAAGAATTATAAGGGCCATTTCAGTGAGCAAAACTGGTGACTAGAACCAGGAATGATGGCATTCTTGTGAAATTTCTCCTTTGTCACCCTGATCACTGATGCTTTGATCTTATATAAAACTATGTTGTGTTGTGGTTGAAGTACTTAGTATTTCCTTGGTTGAATCTTAAGGTTCTCACTGATTTAGGGCCAGTGATACCTGCATTTGCAAGAAGGCTGAATGATTTTTGAATTCATTTTAATGTTCCTACCAACTATTGTTAAAATGAGGAAAAATTATTTTTCTTTTAGTAGTGGACAAATAGCTCTTATGTGTTTCCAAAGCTTTGGAATAGTTTAATGATGTGGTTGGAATGTGTTTGATTAAGAGTCTCTGTGTATAAAGGAAATGATTTTGCCTGTAGCGTGCCGTAGCTGGGGTTCACAGCTGGGTTCCTGCTCCACTACGAGTAACTTTGTGTGATCAAGTAGTACACCTGTAGGCAGAGGAAGTGATTTAATAGTTGGCATTTCCTTTTTCAACAAAAGTCCTGTTAGCAAGCAGTTAGTTAATGGGGCCAATATTAGTTCCCTTCCCTCTCCCTTAAAAATCTTGCCATAGCTTAAGTGAAGAGTACTAGACATGTAAGCTGGGCCTTGTTGGGTGGTCTGATCAGTGTCCCCCTTTGCCTTAGGCCTCTGTCTTTTACCAAATAAACAGTAATGCTTTTACTACAGCTTTGTAGTCAGAACACTTGGGTTAAGGACGTTCAGGGCACATGAGCATCTTCAGTACCCTTGTCTAAAAGAAAGTGTTGACTGCTGTACTTTCATTCTTTATGAATTCTTTAAAAGCATCTATTATTTTTAATTTGCAGCAGCTCTTGCCAGGTAAAAAGTTTTGGGAAACAGATGAATCCAGCAAAGATGGACCAAAAGGAATATTCCTGGGTGATCAATGGCGAGACAGTGCCTGGGGAACATCAGGTAATCTAGATCTAGCATCTGTACTGTGATTTATGCCTGTCTTAGAGCTCCTTTCCTCAGCATTTGGCAAGTTGTGAATTTTACATCAGTGACATAAGCATGTCAAGTGAATATCCTGCCCAGTAGTATAATTGCCATTAAGGAGCTTATATGATGTAATATATTTAAACATAATTAACACAAAATCAGATCTTTAGTATTTTCTGAAGTGTTAGCCACAGAGGAATGGTCTTATTTGAAATGACCATAATTTTAGCTATAACCTTTTGTTCTGTGCTACTGTCAGCATACTTGGAATTAGAAAATCTGTGCCTGCTATTTGAAGTGCATATTTCTTCTCCCTTTGCCCCTGAATACCATGTATGGGATAATTTATCTTTTTATGTAGTTGGGGCCAAGTGGAGCCACTGGGCAGACACTCTTGTGATAGTCTGCCCTGAAAAGGATGGGGGAAGAACATGCAGGGGTAGACACTGACAGCAGAAAGATGTGACAGATTATAGGGAGGAAGCAGATAGAAAACCCCAAAGATGGTATGCTGTGTCACCACAGTGTCAGAATGGAACCTCATGATGACAGTGAGTCATCAGAAAAGATTGGATTACATTGCTGTTTCGAAAAGGGCAGTAAACTCGTATTTATTTTAGTGATATTGCCAATAAAACATCTTAAATTCTTCTATTTGAAAGGTGTAAATATTAATTTATTCTTTAGATAGATAAGCCAAGTTACATGAACTGCTGCATTCTCTGCTATGCTGGATAAATAAGGAGTGTGTTCCATTTTCCTAGTTTATGTAGAAAATCAATACCTAGTGAAAAAAGATTTCTGCTCAAAGGAACATGGCAGGGTTCCTGATTCCCAGTCATTGGATTATCCATGAGACAGGACTCATAATTTGTTTGGGCCTCTGGCTGCACTGTGTCATGCTTGTGTATCTTTTTTGTAGATCATTCAGTTTCCCAGCCAATCATGGTGCAGAGAAGACCTGGTCAGAGTTTCCATGTGAACAGTGAGGTCAATTCTGTTCTGTCCCCTCGGTCGGAGAGTGGGGGACTAGGCGTTAGCATGGTGGAGTATGTGTTGAGCTCATCCCCGGGCGATTCCTGTCTAAGAAAAGGAGGATTTGTAAGTTGGCCTGAGGAACTTGTTCCTATCTCTCTCTTTCTCTTTTCTCCCCCCAAAGCAAAGTATACCTGTTTCGTTTTCTTAGTTACAGCACAAATTAAGGGTATTTTTAAGCATTTCCATTGTAAATAGAGCTCAGCAAACATGTTACACTAAACTCTAAGAATGGAGAAATAACATTTTTGGGGACACACTGATAAGTGATGTAGGAACTGAAATCTAAATCTCGGTTTATTCGTCTCCCAGAAAACATTAGTCTTAGTTTAAAATAAAGACAAAACGCAAAGAGAAGAAGGAATTTTAAAACGAAAGCTAAAGCTGAATGTTAATAGGGAATCTCAGCTCTGAGAGCGGTGATTTGTCAGTATCCTTGGTGACTTTAAGGTGGTCTAGATTGAGTCATTCTTGCTTTGCAGACTAGACTTCATTGTAAGTCTCATCTTTGGTCCTCCTTCACTGAATAGCTTTGCTTCTCACCTGGCCTGTCAGGAAACAAGAACTTCTGTTGATTCTTTATTTACAGCATTTAAAAAAAAAAAAATTCATCCCTCCGGAGCTCTCTGAGGCTAAGTGACAGCTGTCGGCCTTGCCCGCAGCCGCTTCCTGTTAGCCCTTGGTAGCCTTCCTCAGGCACCCCTGATAGCCTTTCTCGAGTCCGTCTCTTCAGTGTACATCTAAAGGCCTTGTGATGTTACTGTTGATTCTTCCTCATTTTGTGTTCAAGTCACAGCCGAGAAGGGCACAGGAGACATCCTCAGTCTGTCTTCCTTCTTCCTCTCCTGATGGGACTTGTTCTCTACCTTTTCACAGCTCCTTTCTGAAGTCCTTTTTGACTAATACCTTTTAATGGCAAGCATTTAGGAGACTTTCCCCAAACCATATTAATAATTTTACCTCCATAACCTTCTTCTTTTATCTCAACATTTATTGATCAGTATTTTTATTTTCCTGTGTCTGTTGCTAACTATTGGAGGCGTGGCCCTGAACCCTTTTACTTTTTCTTTCTTTCTTTCTTTTTTTTTTTTTTTTGTCTTTTTGAGACATGGTCTCAAACTTATAATGAACCTCCTGCCTCGGCCTCCTGAGTGCTGGGATTAGAGGCGTGCGCCACCTTGGCCAGCTTTTTTTTGTCTTTTTGAGACAAGAGTGTTGCTATGCTGTTCAGGCTAGCCTTGAGCTGACTTTTGTATCCTAGGCTGGTCTCAAACTTGGAAGATCCTCCTGCCTAAGCCTCCCAAGTGCTGGGATTACAGGTATGTGTCACCATGCCCGGCTCACTCTTTTACTTTAAAACTTCTTACAGTAAGAAGTATTTCATTTTGATTTAGTTTCCTCAGATATGAAGTATAATTCCTTTTTGGGGGGCGGCTGGGAATCGAGTTCAGGACCTTGTGCTTGCGCTCGCCAGGCAGGCACTTGTGCCACTGAGCTATATCCCTGGCTCACATATAATTCTTGAGTAATAGCCATCCTGAAATTAATTTAATTGCTTCTGGGTCTTTGACCCTTCAGAGACTTAGGTCAGATTTAGTGGTTTGGTAGATCAGACAGAAAATAGCTTCTTACATTTGAACCTTCCCAAGGCCCTGCTTGGGAAGAACAAGATCTACCCTTTGGATGTGAGGAATATGATAAGTCCAGATAATCATTGTGCCTTTTGGCTCATGGGAAGAGTGGAGTTACTTCTCTCTCCATTTTATCCCCAGCTGATCTCCCACTCCCAACCCTTTCCCCATCTATGAGCACAGATTCTTGAGAAGAAGTACTACCTTCTAAATATTGGCTGTAACTTTCACTTAACTAGAGGAGAAAAATAGTACTGTGTGTTAGTGAGTTGCTAGTGTAATGAATTGGAACCTTTGTGGTATGGATGTGAATTTTCTGACATGTATGCGGCCACTTTCTACTTTGTGTGGCTTGTTGGAAAGCATGTGCTGGGTGTAACTGTGATGTTTGGAGGGAGAAAAATCAGTGGAATTAGGAGGAAGATAAAATGGTGGGACTAAGTTATTACTACATGTACGTGTAGTTTTCCTCTTTTTAAAGAACTATCTTGAGACAGTTTTTGTGATAAAGGCTGTGTCCTTTGGGTTCATTTTCTTTTGTTTGCTTTTGTAAAGGTGGGTTTCATCTTCAGTTGTCTTGGAATACTGGCAGTTTTTAGCATATATAGCATTGTGATGAGAGGAGATTAGACCTCAGAATGGAGGAGATCAGGAGATTGGACCATAACGATTGAATAATTTACAAAGCTTCTGAGGGATGCACACAGATAAATGAAAACTCTCTAAATCTGTATTCCAGCTTCTCGGAAGGAGGGTTGTGGGTAATAAAATACCCCATATTTTGGCCTGAGTTACATCTACAGAGTGGCAAAGGAAAACTGATCATTGACATCAAGCCACCATATTATCTGCCATTTTGAACTGCTGGTGAGCTTTGGGATCGAGTCCTGGTGATCATATACCTAACCTGGCCTTACCCTGGCTGTTGATTAGGATAATACCCAAGCAAAGCTATGTTCATAGATACCTGAATCACATTAGTTAAGGTACACATCTGTATTCTTTACAAAGGTGAACCATTTCTTTTTAAAAATAACAGCTCATTCAAAATATTGAGTTCAGAGAACCAGAACAATAGAATATATGGTTGTAGGCAATTGTTGTAAAGAGTAGTAGTTGGTATTTTAGGAGTCAGTCTATTTTTGGTGTTTCTGAGAGAGGGTCTTCCTGTCCAGTCTGGGCTGCCTTGAACTCTGTGCAGCCCAGGCCTCAGGTGCAGTGTTCCTCCTCCTCCAGCCTCCTGCGTGCTGGAGTTGCAGATGTGTGCCGCCATGCCTGCTGTTACTTCTTTTTTTTTTGGAAGTAGGGTCTTGCTTTGTAGGTTATGCTGGCTTTGAACTTAACCATGTATCCAAGGTACCCT
This sequence comes from Dinomys branickii, assembly GCA_004027595.1. Taxonomy (NCBI): domain Eukaryota; kingdom Metazoa; phylum Chordata; class Mammalia; order Rodentia; family Dinomyidae; genus Dinomys; species Dinomys branickii. Next base: position 54,070 of record PVLD010008232.1, on the reverse strand, counting down.
CAAACTCACAGTAATCCTCTTGCCTCAGCCTCCCCAAGTGCTGGAATTATAAGCACGTGCCACCACACCCAGCAGTTGCTTTACTAGTTTTGGTGACTTGACCAATATGATTTCCAGTAAGTCATAGAGAAGTCATATTTTAATCACTGAAGAGCTGAAAATGTTGTGACATAGTGATTTTAGACCTCCAAGTAAGTACTAAGCAGTCATGACAGCAGACATGACAACAAGTAATCCAGTGTTTAAATTTTCAGGTAAATGTGGTTCATAACTACAGTATCTCATTCTGCAGTAGTTTTCTGTCTTCAAGGTGGTTTTCTGGTTACACCTTGCTTGAAAGTATTTACCTTTTCGTCAGTCTTCCCTGAGCCCCCTTGTTTTATTTTTATTTTTTATTTTGGTACAAGGTCTCAATAAGCTGATAAATTGTCCAGGCTAGGCTCAAACATGGATCCTCCTGCCTTAGCCTCCCAGAGTGCTGGAACCTGGAACTCTCCTGAGTTCATTTTGATTGGACAAAGTTTAGTAGTTTTGGTTTCTGCAAAAAGAATACTTGTAGGCAGACAAGAAGAATATGACAACCATGTTTTATTCTTAGCACTTGGTGTAAGTGCTTGGTAGCATTCCATATATGAATCCCAACCTTCAAGGTAGTAGTTTTTGGAATAATAGGAAAACTAATTATACCAATAATACCAATCTTTAATTTCTCTTTTCTTTTTGTATCCTTCATTTTATTTATTCCTGTTTTCAAAATCAGATACAGTTATGTATTTTTCAGGCCTGTGCATGCATCTGAAGACCCTGCTGGAGTTGATCTGGAATAGTAACAGCTATATTCTTCCATTAGGCTGGAGCCTACACAGTCAGAAGAGTGGGTCATACTTTCTGTCTTGTTGGTTAGGGAAATGAGACTACTTTAAACAGTGATTAGGGTTTAGACTATTCTAACGTTGCACAAATAAGTGATTTTTAGAAGGTCTTTATGCTTCTTCTGTAGAGAGTGGCAGCTTTTGACCTGGAGGATGAATCATACTTGTAGCAGTTCCTTTGGGTCACAGAATTTGGTCTTCTGGTCTTTACTGCATTTATTTTAGGTAACCAGTACTATTTTAATCAATTTAAAGAAGAAGCAAAACAAAACTTTAAATAATATAATACAGGGAGAAGTTGGGTGTTTGAGTCTCAACCGGGTCTTAATTTTTTATCTGCAAAATAAAAGTCTGATTTGTATGGCTATGTAAACTATATGAAAAGCCTTTGTAAATCATGTAAAGGGTTCTTTTACACCAATAGCATTAGGTCACGTGGGAGCTTATGAAAAATGCAGCTCTTAGACCCACTCTAGATATACCCCCATGATTTCCTTTTTCTCTTTTCTTTTCTCTTTTTTCTCTTTCTCTTTTCTTTCTTTCCTTTTCTTCCTCCCCTCCCCTCCCCTCCCC